>BQNB010004600.1:0-106814 GCA_026074375.1 Tanacetum coccineum | reverse complement strand
ATGAATAATGACCATTTTTGTCATTTTATTGCTTTATCATCTGTGATATTATTCACATGCACAATATCATAATTAATTTCACATTCTATTACTTTTTTTACGTGAGATATTACTCCAAAGTGACTTTGACGGACAATTTAAATACTTTTCATCTTTGATACAATGTTATATCACAAGTGATAAATAAGTGTCAGCTACAAATACGAAAATGAATAAAAAGGAAGTAAACTTTGAAAATATAAACGTGAAGTATTCTCAAAAATCAAACGAGTGTTGATTTAGTTTAGCATTGCTTTGAGAAAAATAAGAATTCACCTAAAGAGGTTTAACCGTTTTATTCCTACTAAGAGTATAATATCACAAGCGATAGATAATATTCGTTACATGCTAAAAATTCTAAAAAGAACACAAATTTTGATTGAGAAATGCTATTTCCTCCTACTAGTTATTCCTACTTTTTCTCCTACTCACATGATCCTAACAAGTGGCGGAACTGACGGTTTAGATTTGAAGAGATAATAAGTGGAAAAAATATAAATTTTATTATTGTGTGTGTAGGAGGATAAGTATGAGAATTTTATAGGAGGTTTTAGCAATGCTCTTAATTCTTAAGCAACCTTGAACCGACAATAAAACATTTCTTATGTTTGCCTATTGCGGTGAAAGACTAAAACCATCTAGTACCTAGAAAGTATAAAAATATTAAAAAACACATAGGTGATAATATATAAAAAAATATATACAAAGCAATAAAATATCAAAGGTGATACTAAAAGTTAAAAAACATACTTGTTTGTTTCTAAAATATCACAAGTGATATTAGACATTGACTATGTTTATAAAATATCAAAACTCACAAGTGATATTAGACATTTCATATAACAAATATCACAAGTGATATTAGATATTAACTATGTTTATGAAATATCACAAGTGATATTAGACATGTCATATAACGAGGGTGATAGCGGCCGCGCGTTGAAATTTCTAAGCATATTCAAGTCAGGTTAGTCGTTTCAAAATTTTATTCAGGTATCGGGTTGAATTTTTTTGACTAACTCAGGGCCGGGTCGACCCGATTGACCAATTTTTTTATTTTTTTAATATAAATTTTATATATTTTGTATTTAAAAGAGTAAAAACAAAGAATTTATAAATAAACCATTCTGTCTAACACAAGACTCCATAACAGAAGATGAAATTTATGGAGATTGAAAGATTAGTGCCTATGTGGATAAATGATGCTTAGATTTGTACCTTTTCAACAAAAGCAGAAGACAAGTTGATGATTAAACCGAGTGCCGAACCAAATCGTAAAATTATACGTACAATAATTATGTTTCGAAAAAATACATTTTTGTTCTATAACAGTCGAAAAAATAATAAATCGCACAATAGAGAAACCACACAATTTGTGTAATTTATGAATTACTGCATTTTATTGACACTCACAACTTTTCAATTTACATGTATACGAATGAGAACCTCGTAGTGTACAGTTTGTCCAATGTTTCTCTCCAGAATCACATATGGACATGAATTACATCAGCAATAAACAGCGAAGAGTGCCTAATATGGACAAAGGGGATACTAGATGTCATGAAGATTTCTCTATCGGGTATTTAACCATTTAGTTATGGCCTCGTCTTGCGGGTGTATCATTTACACTTCATTACAATACACAAAGCCCTACATGCAAGTTCACCCGCAAAGTATTAAGAGAAAACTGGTCTAGCTTTTAGAATTACCCAGCTGTGCGACGAGCTGCTCTTGCTTTGGCTATAGATTATTGGTAAAGCTCTTCATACTGTGACGCCCATGTGTCCCAACTGAAGTCTATGCTCATGAACTTGTGCATTAGTCAAGGTTATAAATAGCGTGGGGCGTGGCGTGGCGGCATTGTCAAGCCTCACGCCTTTGCGAGCCATGGCGAGTCATGGCGTGACTTAAAGCGGCACAAAATATGAAAATATTTATAAATTTATATATTTATATCATATTACAAATATATTGAGTTTACAAAAAGTGTCATACATAAGGAGTATAGTCAAGAAACTATCTTTGCATGTAATCTTTTTCATTTCTATATAAAAATACAATTTTTATCGAAAATGAATTAAAAAAAGCTTCCACGCATCACGTTTTATCGCGTCTTATCACGTTTTTTCACTCCTCATCTCACGTCAAGCCTTAAGCCCAAGCCTTGGTCTATTGCGTGGCGTGGAGGTCACGCCTCGCGCCTTTGCGAGGCCTTTGCGGCGCCATGGCGCACCTTTTAGAACCATGGCATTAGTTCTTCCCAACCTTCACTATCACTCAACTGAAGTCTATGCTCATGAACTTGTGCATTAGTTCTTCCCAACCTTCACTATCACTCAAGTAATGTTTGAAGGCACAGTCACTCAAGTAATGAAGCTGTGATTACACAATCTTTATTTACTATGTACTAATTGACGAAGAACAGAGTAATAAAGAAATAAAGCAACATTCTTATACCAAAATGCCTAAGCAATTGACGAAGAACAGAGTAATGAAGAAATAAAATTATACTCCTGTATATACTGAGTTCATGTAGCACAAACACAGTAATTAATAGGTTACCAACTTACCATTTTATAAGCCTGACCAACTATATAACTAAATACATAAGCCTGACCAACTATAACCAAAGACATCTATTACTTCTTTTTAATCCTGTATATACTAAGTTTGTGTAGCACAAACACATAAGCTTGACCATCTATAACCAAAGAAACCCAGTAATCAACTAAGCATGGATCCATGTTGTCATAAAGTCGCAAGCCATGCTTTTATATGAAGGCAGACTTGCTAATAGTTTGACAATTTTCTTACGACATTGACATCTTACTCTTTTTTATTCTATATCATAAGAGGTAAATTAACTACAAATTAAGTAATATAAAATGTCTTATGAATTACCACGTCGACACATTTAAAAAAAATTACCAAGGATACTTCTGATAACAGCAAATGTGATTCCTCCAAATAACATATCAGCATTGTTATGTAAAAAACAAAAATCTTAGATGAAAGGAATCAAAGACTTTTTTTTTACTTCTGTTACCAGAACTTAAAAACTCCAATATGATTACCATATGATATATGCTATACACTACAACATAACAGGGCAATAGCGACAGACATTTCCGTCGGAATTCCGTCGGTATACATGGTTTCCGACGGATCTGTGACAAAAACAGTCTGTCGCATTTTCTATGGTCGGTAATTAATATATGCCGGAATTCTGTCGGAAATAGCGACGAAAATCACGTGTCAGAATTCTGTCGGTAATTTCCGTCGGAAGTTAGTCAGAATTGATTCTGTTGAAGGGTCGTCGGAAATCAGTCACAAAACAGTAAACCATAAAGGGTCACATTTCTGTAGGAATATCATCAAGGATATAATAAAGCTATTTTTTTGTAATCCTATATTTAAATAGCTTAAATAAATCCAGAGAATTCATAATTATTAATCTATTGCGGAATGCCATTATACATCGGAAAAGTTTCAAAATCCAAATAGAACCATTCGAAACATACAAGATGAGATTAAAATATCTAATCCAAATATTCAACATGATATGACAATATCCAACCACTAAGAATTAAATTAGAATTCCAGAAATAATTGTTCCATGATGCACTACATTCCAGGTTGTGGTTTGCGGAAATGGTCCACTTCTTGACCTTTATTTACACCATACGCAATGAAAACCTGTAGAGACAATTCTTAGGTAAGTTGTGTGTTGATATTATTAAAGAAGAAAGTTCAATACATTGGCAACCCACATGAATAGGGACCTCCACAAGCTTGATAAAACGGTCAAGTCTTCCAATTTTAGAATCCCCAGTTACCGATCGTTTGTTCTTCCAGCGCGCTCGATATTTGATTCATTGTAAAGATAACCTGCATCATAAAGAAATATAAATGCCGACGCAAACGCATCAGTATTCTAGAGTTTGCAATAAGGGGTAGTTGCAAACCAGTTTGTCGTGGTCATTGTACAGGTTGTGCAATTTCTTTGTTGACTATTGAGGCATACATAAGAGACCAAGCCTTTGCACCGACTCTGTAATTATATATATAGAACCGACGCTAGATTAGTCATAAATGCCACAGACAAACCAAATTAGTATCTACTGGAAATTACTTTAACAGACTCATTATTTAATAACAGTAGTAAGATATAGAAGTCATTCTCCAAACGATCAAACAAGAACAAGTTTATGTGCGAGAGAAAGAGACCTTGTAGAACAGGTCCTACTACTGCATTTGGAATAAGAAGTCCAACAATTCGACGATTAACTGTTGTTGTCTCTATGCACACAACACGTAGCCGTCTATGGCTTTGTCGTGCTTGTTTTCAATATAGCTTAAATTCACATATTATATCTGGCAACTGACTTGAAGTGATTTAGTAATCACTTGTTTTAACAGAGCCTTCTCAGTTGTTCCCCAAATTGGGAGAATAAGGCCACCAAGTACATTTACTTACTGTATTCTTCTGTCGAGCGTGCAAAAGCTTCCCAGTTTACACTTTAAACCATGCATGCACTGCAGCTCAGAGTAAACGCAAAGCTTAGTAAAATTGTCCATGTGACAGATATTGCATTATAATGCAAAAAGATGAACACTTGTAGATGATTTTCAACCATTATATATTACCATGGATACTTATTCCTTCACGTAAAAAGTTACTATATTTACTAGTTACCACTAACACCATCAAACAGAACAGAATCCCAAATACTTGCAAAAAAATTTACATCAATGAGTTTAGCTAGTATACTTATACCTGCTTGGATGAAACTTCATACTCATCCTTCCATCCACCTTGAGCCTTTTCCAATGATAATGTCTCCATGTATACGTCCTTCAGCTCATATATGGACATCACCCTAAAAATTATAACAGCAGATTGTGAACCAAACTGTTACAAATAAGCAACAAAAACACATAAAGCACGAAAGTGATATTCAAGCGGGAGCAAGGTTTATAGTTTTTGACATTAAATACTTGACTACTTCCCAAACAGAAGGGCGGAATATCTTGAACATTCCATAAAAGATGAAAGACACATCATAATGGCGAACAATGATAGATTTCTTAAGCTTGGTTAATACCAAGAATATAAACGCACTGGGCAAGATAAAATATTAATTGATTAAACTTTGATACCCTTCGATCGCATTTAGTGATCTCCATACCAGTGAGAAATTTCTATTCACACGCGCGAATAAATGATCGACAGATACCTACAAAAAACTAACAAGGCTACATAAGTTATGCTCTTTTATATCTTGTTTCTCAAATCAAGCAAATAATGCTGCTATACTTGGTTACATGATTTTCCTTACCATTGCAGAAAATAGTCTGCATCGGTTATTGGAAAGGCGCAAATAATATTGATGAGTTATGACCTCCAAACCTAAATGAATTAAATAAAGCCACCTTAACATCCAATTTTTCTTTCTTTGGGCCTACTGGTACCTTTGTGTCCTGTGAAAAATCATTATATTAATCCATGGCCACATGAAATTACATAGATCCTAATCTAACAAATCCTACACTAAACAGCAAAGAGCCATTAATTGTGGTTTATGGGAACCTATTAACAGTTTTTTCAAGGGAATTCTAGATACCCAAGGGAATTCTGTAAAGTAATTTGAGAACATTTCCTAAGTCCAATATGATAGATTATATCTAAGCTACAATCAGCCGCGCCTCCAATGACATACCAGATAATAGATGACTAAGCAACAACACACCCCTATGAATTACAACGTTGGAATAGTATTAACTAAAGATAACAGGAAAGGGACAATTGCCTCCACAACCCATTCCTATTAATTTGAAGGTATCAATAGTTTAATTAGAAGGATATAGACCTCATATGAAAGAACTGGCAAGAAGTTATGTTTGTTTGTTTTTGTTGATATGTGCTCAGTTCTTCACATGTGTATGCTAAAAAAATAAGGCACTTAAGAAGTTAAACAAATCACCAACCTAAAAAAATGAGGGCTTCATTTATCAGTTTCAAACGTTACATGCTTGAAGGCATAAGAATCTTTACATTCCAGCATTCTGACTCCAATAATAAACATAAAAGCACCAAACAAAGTACAAGTGAGAATCACTGATCCTAACATGCCATCGATCAAGGGAACCACAATTACCCTGTATGGTCATATTAAAATATCAATAAACACACCAATTTAAAGACAACAACGAATTAACAATTTAAAGATCTTACAAGGTTTTCTTTCAAAATGAATAATCCACCAGGTTTAGGACCAACCTACACATAAATATGTATGTCAGGACAAGTGCAATTCAACCGAAGGTGTTGGTAAAAGCATATATAAACGTCGTTCTAAAAAAATGCATATATAAACAGCGAAACAATATGCTGACTGATAGTGTACAATACAAGTCGTTCAAGAAATAAAACAGGAAGTCAATCAATTTTTAGGTAAACGGGTCAAAATTGCGGCCCTCTGGATGAACTCTTATACTGGAAAAAAGATAGGTGAAGTAGGAAACACTGAAATATAAGTATGCAATATTTACCTTTGCTTTCTTGAAGAATGACACAAAGTCATCATCAGCAAGTTGCCCAACGCACCATTGGATCCATATAACATCATACCTTCCTGCATCTGGAGTGAACTCTATGACATTTTTAAAAACAAACCATTTTAAAAGCTTATCGTCACATATGTATAAATTTAGTGACAAGGCAATGGATTTAGCACAAACTTGTTTAAGAACAAAAGACAGTAGCATCAGGTATTCAAGGGCATATTAGTCACGATTAGACCAGCACATACACCTTACAGTAATATTTATCAGTACCTGCAGTGGGGTACAGTAAAAGTTGGCAGCTTTGTGATCTTCAGAGACCGACAGATTTTTAGAGACAGATTATCTCGAGCAGCCTCCAAGAAATGTGACACAGGCTAAAGAATGTCAACCTATAAGCAATTAATTTCAAGTGACTTGTGACAAAGATGTGTGCACAATTTTTTTTAAAGAGATATTGTTCTAAAGATATCTACCTCATTGAAGTATTTAATAAGACGATTCTTTGTCACCCTCCCGATACCAGAACCACAATCTGTAGCAGTATTTGCCAACAGTAAGAGTCGTTTATTAAAGACAAATCAGAATGACGATGGAAAAATAAGTTACCAATGATTCACGTATCTGCTATTAAAGACAAAATGTGAAACATAAAATAACCTTCGGTAGCAGCTGAAGAACAAGTATTTACTCTGTACAGTTTTCATAATATGGAGCTATTTACTCACACAAGTTTCCTTGAGGCACTTAAATATTCTACACACAGGCCAACAAGTTAAACAGTTTCTGGAAGTGTACCCTTCCTTTACTGATATAAAACACTCAATTGTAGACTTTTGAATAACTTGCAATTTTGTTAACAGAACCAATCTTAGGCCAATTTACACAAACTATATTATAATTACGTAATTATGCCATCTTTCAAAGCAAGACAAAGTTAAGGTAAGCTATATAAATTGTTCAATCGCTAAGAGCCAAACATTGTACTTGTTCTACATAATTAAGTATTTCTAAGTAAGGTAACATCAAAAGTTTGCACGTTTCACATTAGACAACAAACTTTTATGCCAAATTTTTATGTACTTATTAACTAGCTTATTAAGTTATGAAGTATATTTGACCCAAATCAACACTAAGGGACTAAGGGGTTGTTTGGTTTAGCTTATTTTCTAAACTAAACTACTTATCTAAAAGCATGATTTTACTAAACATAATCTAAAAGTGAATTAGCCATTAAACTAGTAACAATCAACGAAACAAATCACTAAGAAAAATTAACTAATTATGAAAACAGGTAATTAATTGAGCGTAACTATCCGTCAAACACTCAAACCAGAAATTAGCCCAGTTTTAAGCATGAAAGCACAAGTGACACACTTATTACAACTTATAGCTCCAACAAACTAATTCCGCTAATATGCTTATCCAATTATTCAACTCTCACGTCAATCAACCAAACACTCTGTGACCGTAACAACATAATCCGTTCAAAACTTCAAACATCATAATCACACATAATCGGATTCATTCACAATGAAACCGCAACAACATATTCGTTCACAATTTCATAATCAATATCAAAATACGTAATTCTGACAACAGATTACATTCACAATGAAATTAGGGCAAAATAATCAATCAAAATTAGGTGAAATTAAGGCAAAATAATCAATCAAAATTAGGTGAAATTAGGGCAAAATAAGATAACATAATGAAATTAGGGCAAAATCGAATTATAAATTTGAATGTGATGGAAACTTACTTGATTATATGGAATTTGTTTTAGATCGAATCGTGATTTGAATACTTTAGGGCAAAATCGCATCTTGTTGATTATATGGAATTAGTTAAATGTGATTTGGGTTTTTGATACTTTAGGGGAATATATAATAGTTAAATCTCATTTGGGTTTTTGAGGGAAAAGATAAGAGGGAACGGAAAAAAAGAAGAGGATTTGCTTTGTTTACGGCGGATTACCGACCCAAAAGTAAAATACAACACTGGATAGGTGAATATGAATGGTTGTCGGTATGGAGTTGGAAAGCCGTCGGTAATTAGCGACAGAAAATTGTCCGTTGGAAAATCCGTCAGTGAAAGTCAACTTTCTAGTAGTGATAACCAGCCTTCGGTCCCCAGTATGAATACGCGCCTATGACAAAGTTGTTATATGAATATGCGCCTATGACAAAGTTGTATGCAATATAACCTAGGAAATACCATTTATATACCCAAATTAGTACATAGTAAATAAAGATTGTGTAATCACAGCTTCTGAAATTCAGGTACCTAGAACGTTGATGGCATATATCTTCTCAAGCAGAAGAGCTTTTATATCTTCCCAAAACCTAAATAACCAGAACTGGATCACGGATTATTTGTTAGTAACAAGCAGCTCATAATAGCGAAGTCATAAAATTTCAATTTTATTTGTTTGAGAACAGACCTGGAAGGTTTGTTTGAACTTTGAACACTGATTCAACACCGCGACATCTTTATCAGTGGTAATCACTTCATTATTGCATAAAAATACGAACGTGAGTTCAAGGGGGCTGCACATAAAGAGTCACTTTTACATGTCTGTGCCATCAATGACCAAATCAATCAATATAATTCTTAACAATCTACACATATATCTAGTTATCTACACAATCCACACTATCGCTTCATCCTCGAATCACGAACCGCAAAATCTAATGTTCTCGTCCTATAACCGCTTTAAACTCTCATTACCTTTTACTACATATACATCAGATTTTAGCTCCCAAACACTCCCATTGTCAGAAAAACAATATCAAAACCTAACCTGTCAATATCAACAGAGATAACATAAACTGAAGACATATGCTAATCAAGCTATATATAAAATCTTGGTATCAGAGGGCATTAGTGAGTCCTCATAGATCAATCCTAATTAATTAAACATGGATTATGTAACATACAAAAGCAAACTGAATCCTTATACAAAACCATCATACCATCAATGATCGAATGTAAACATATATCCACATATACATACTTATGAACCATAAACACCCCACACACACATATTCACATATGACACTCTCGTTTATAGCTTGAATGACAAACCACAAAAATTACACTCCTCTTCTGATAACAATTACACTCTCTAATAATAAATTCTTATATACACATCCAATTCTAGTTCCCAAACACTCCTATTGTCACAACAATTAGATCAAAACCTAACCTCTAATCTCCATACAAACAGAGATCGCATATATAAACTTAATTATAAAATTAAGATCACTCACTTTTAGGGGATTGCTACAGCAGCGTTGGCAAATCATTGTGATGGTTAGGGTTTTGGGACGGATCTGACGGTGGTGGTCAGTGGTGTAGGTGACGACGGCTGGTGGTATGGTAGCTAGTTAGGGTTTGGTGGTAATGTAGATGAGAGAAAGAATGGTGATTAACACCATTAGATCAAACTTAAATGAGTGTTAGTATTTATCTCTCGGTATGTGAGTAGAAACTGTTATCAAAATGAACTTTTCTTGGTGAATGTTTTTGGGTGTTTAATAATTTGTTGGATTGTGTTTGGAAAAGTTGTTATTGTTGTTTCTTAAGATGCAATAATATTTTAATATAAAATCCTTTAAATGGCAAAGATAAAATATGAAAGTGGGTAAAAAAACAAAATTCTTAAATTATCAATACCACTAGGACAAGCAAAATTAACCAAAAACTAAATTGAACCGATAAACCGAGCCGAACCGGGTTGGACCGAACCAAACCGACATTATTCAGTTCGATTTTCGGTTTTATATAATTATGGTTTTTAATTTCGGTTTTGCTTTTCGGTTTGGGTCAAAACCGAGAAAGATACACCTAAACTATTTACACCGGTTTCGCTATGTTAACTTCAGTTCGGTTTTCAGTTCATGTTTTTCTCAAAGTTGGTTTTCGGTTCAGGTCAGGTTTAATCAGTTAGGTTCGGGTTTGACCCGTTGCTCAACCCTAAATACGATCTATCTTTCACACGTGTTTATTTTTCAATTTAAAAATTACTAGTGGTTAGTGAGATTTTTTTTGTGCAACTGACAGTTATTGTACTTTCGTGTAATCAAATTTTGTCTATTAAAAAAAATCAATTTTTTATATATTTATTGTTTTCTTGAAATGGACAAAATTTGACCGCACAAAAAGACGACACATGTAATAATGCACACAAACACGCAATATGAAAAATATACAATGCAGAAATCAAACACAAAAAAACACACAAATATGCAACTTAATCTAAACTAAACTAAATCTAAACTAATCCTAGGGGTTAAATCTAATCTAATGTTAAAACCAAAATATCAAATAAAAATCGAGATTAATTTTCACTCCCCGGCAACGGCGCCAAAAAATTGATGTGCTGTAGTTAGTGGTTTGATTTGGTTATTTCAAGTTTTAAATTTATATTTTGCCGACTTTACCAAAAACAACACTTTAAGAGGCAGTGTACCCGATCGGTAGTAGTTTCGCCGTAGGTAGGGTGTCGATCACTAAAAGAGACAAACACTTTCAATTTATTGATATCCTGGTTATCTAATTTATGTTAGTTCTATTCTATGTTAAACATATGCTAAACCTAAGTTAATCCTAAATCTAATGGATAAAAGGAGGTTTTTAGTCTAAGAGACTGGCACGGGTTTGATGGTGACTAAAATCAATTCAAAACACAAAAACACGTGCAAGCAAATTAACAGAAGATAAAAGAGCGGTCGAGCCAAATATAAGAAAACTGTATTAGCCATCATTAATCCGATTTGAACGTTGGTTTGTTTATTAAGTGCAATGATTTCTTATCTCGAGGCGGCATATAATGTTGGCCTTTTAAAGACTTAGGCGTTAATTCTTCAGAGAGACCTAGACACAATAATTCTGTCACAATTAAACGCATCCGCATAAAGCCTCTTTATTTGCTGATTATAATCTATCTTAGGGATAAAAGCAATGATGATCTTGTTAAACCCTAGCTCATAAAGACTTTACCCACTTACTGCTTAATGGCTCTTTATATACTAGTAGTCCACTGTCGAGTCTTTACCAATTAATTAAGAATATCATTAGATCCCAAAGGTCACCTACCGATCTAACTAAGCTCACTAATCTAAAGGCAGAGATATGTCAATATTTGTGATCCTATGATTCTAGATATATAAATTGTAATACGGAGAGCTATCTCGGACTCTTAGCCTACGCCCAAACATCTAGATTACTTGGTCCGTATCACTAGACCCAGTTTAATGATAGGTCGCATACTTAAGCACGTAAACAAGTATATTGATAAACATAAACAAACAATCAACGATAAATTAAGAAATCGAGATAAACAAAACCAAACATTCAGATCTTCATAATAATGGCTAATACCCGAAGGTATTAGCCTTCAAACGTCATAATCAATACAAAAGCAATTATTTAGCCAAGGTAAACTAACTGAGTTAACGAATGATACCAAAAACTAAACGATTACAAAAGTATATGGAATTACACGTTGTCTCCTATGGAATTGATAACGTTGTTCGACCTCTTCTTCTCTTTTTCTCCTCTAAAAATCGACTTTTATGGTTTAGGTATCGAGAATATGATTTAGCACACTTAAAACTCATTTTTGAGTTTTGTATTTATAGTCGTCTGGAGTCGGTTCGATACGGCGTATCCAATGTTTTGGATACGACGTATTGGGGGTCTATTGGAGTAGGGACCACGATTGATATCTTCCAGAATCTTCACCTTCTATAACTTGAATACGGCATATTGAGTTCTTCTAGATACGGCGTATTGGATCATGTTCCTTCGTGGTCTTTAGTGAAGTATAGGCACATATACGCCGTATCTTCCTTGATGGATACGGCATATTAGGTAGTCAAAATCAGTATTCTTCATATTTCTTCGTTTAAGCTCCAGAATGCATGCCTTTTTGCTAACTTTCACCAAGTACTCCATAATTACTGCAATTCTCAAATATAAATGATTAAGTAACAATTTTTTGCAATAATTACACAAAATGGGTTAATTACATGGGATAAATGATGCTATAAAATATACGTTATTTGATGTCATCACACATGAACCTCTTTTTCCAATTGGTGAAATTTTCCACCTCTAGTATATGAGCAACATTTAATTGGCCACCCTTATATTTAAGCATCTATGGTACTTCTGCTGCCATTTTATTGGATCTTGCTTTTAAAAATCTTTTGAGCAGTTATATAAAACTTTTTGAAAAGGTTTTACAAATCAAACTGCTCTGATACCACTTGTTGGTCCTTTTGAATATTATATAAGGTTTATCAAGTTAAACTAATCACATTCCATGGCAACAAAATGAATTTTAAACACATATATATAAACACTATGAAGCATAACTTTAAACACACAGAAGTAACTTTTCAACGTATAGGTTCTTATTAAAATCAAATAAAGAATCTATGACATATCTTGCTTGCGGAGTAGCAAGGTGGTTGAATGATAATTAGGGTGTTATCTCCTTCGAACTTAAACTCTTACCAAAGTTAAGAGAGTAAGAAAACAAACTACTTATGACTAAACTGAAGCTTCAACTTTTAGTAGACCGTTCAGTTTGTTTGAGAGATGAATGAACTCTTCAATGTGTATCACATTAATTGGAAGAGATAATATTTACTCTAGAAATCCCTTTCCTTTTATAGTCAAAGGGATTAGGGTTTACAAGTTAACCTAGTACGCGTGTCATGCATTCAATGGGTGGTTGAGATACCATTTAATGCAGACGTGCTCTAAAGTACCAGGTAGAGTCCTTTAAGGAAAAGTGGTTGTACTTCTATACCAACTCTAGAAGTAGTCATTCCCAAGGAGACTGCTTTATTCCTTTTGACATAAAACAATTTTTTTCCCGCCTTGTAAACCTTCTAGAAGTGTAACAAAACATTTCAATATTCTATTAAGGAGATTGTCAACCAAGCTGAACTGAAGCTCTTTACATAGGCCTTTTTCAGTTTCTGATCCGATGCATAAATTGAAGTGAAGATACTTCTCAATCTTCTAAGGACTCGAAGAGCTGAAGCTGAAGAAACTTCAACGACTCAAACTAAAAGACTTCAGCTTGAGTAAAACTTAGGGTATTTTATGTTTAAATCTATTGAGAGACTGAAGGGCTCAGGAACTGAACATAACATTTATCCACTACCAGTTAACAATATGGGAATATTGTTAAGACAAGGTAAATGTGAGTGTTTGGTTGTATTCTGGAGAATATGTAAAGATGACTCTGCCAACTTCACATGTTATTCAATGAGGTTGAATATTGGATACCCCACCTGTGTTAATCACTTTATGGATCGGTGTCATTAGGTGCATTACACATATGGTGAAAGTTATGTTTATCATTGGACCGGAGATGCAAGTAGGTTTTGCATGTATGGATAGTATTTCTTGACTGTAGTCTACGACTATACAGTCAAAGGGTAGTTATAAGGACTATTTTCATAAATGTTTTGAAGTACATGATGAACACTTGTAGTCAAAATAGAATTTGTTCCACCATATGTTTAGGAGTAAGATACTTACTGGGCCCCTCGTTGGGTTGATCAGATATTTGCATGGCTATGCCCAAAGTGTAGTTAAGATGATTCTTTTTACGTCTAGTGATCTGAATTCAATACTGATACGAGAAACAAAATCGTTAAATTATAGAATGACTATTGATCCATATTCATATTTAACATTGTATTTGTAACAAAGGGATAGGACTGACATAAACCATGAAAGGCTGAGTTGTTTACCAAAACTGCATACTCAGGTATTTATGAGAGCATTCATGATGTTGCTAGATTATTCGTTAATGTTAGTATAGTATATTATATGAATGAGACATTCGCAAGTGGGAGCTGTTGGTTTGTGCTCATGTCATACAAATATTTATACAGCTGGAAATACGTGAGCTTACGGGGTTACACACGTTTACACTTAGATATCATTCTGTTAATGTTCATAATAATGTAATTGTATATTTATTATTTATATTAATATATGATTTAATGAAAGAACACTAACGGTCGTTAATTAGTTCGTTATGTATAATTAACTATAAAGGTTTTTTATTTAATGGGTAATTAAATGAATTAACCATAAATATTAGAAATTTCAAAAAGTCAACACCAAGGGGGTGTTGAGCATGGTTCGACCAGCCATAGGCCCAAGGAGGTTGGATTGGATTTTGAGCTATCTTTTCCTCCAAGTTATGTATTTTAGGTAAACCATAAAATCCTTTACTATATAAGAAGGACCCTAGAGCTCATAATGATAATCAAATCCCTCTTCTCTCTTCTCTTTGGTCGAACGAAAGAAAACAAACCCTTAGGGTTTTTCGGTTTCAATTATTCTTGTGTTATGTTGCTCGTTGGTCAAGAACTAGCATTCGAGTGATATCGTTTGACGTGTAGTGTGGATGCACGTGGAGGTTATTTATTTTAGTAACTTATAGTGGTTTTGTTTAAGCACGATTAAACACGTGTGCGTGTACACGAAGACGCTTGCGTTTCGTCACTAGCTTGGTTGCTAAAGGTATGTATCCTTTATTTATGTTAATTTTTTTATGGTTAATTATTTGTGCTATATGTGATCTATATCCGCTGTGTACCTCGTAGAATATTAGTGTAATATTAGGGTTGATGATAGAAGGATCATTTAAAGTTCCCAAACCAAAAGCTTCTTCTATGATGGCAAAATAAAAATAGACTAAGATGTGGAAAAATCCTCACTTGCTGATCAAGATGACGTTGGAAGTGGTGTATCCGGTAGTGGACAAAATAAAAATAGAAAGTAGCGTGATTCAAGTGGAAGCAAAACGTTTGATTCAGGTAATCGTTAGTTACTATAAGTCATCGTTTTATTTACTTCAAGCAAACATATCAATGTAATGTAATTTGTACAGTTCCATCTAATTGTGATGTTTTTCATCATTTTAGTTAGTACTTCAAGCAGATCGAAAAATGTCATGAAATTGTCTGCTAGAATAATCCGCCTCAGTGATTAACGGGTTAGATTTGGAAATCTCCGTTATTAAATACGGAGTAGGAGTTATCTTTAAAGAAGTGTTTGGGTTTGAAGATTGGTCAGATGGCTATGTACCTTGGTACTGAAATTCTTTTACTCATAAACTCTCTTTTCTCAGGAATAATGTAGTCACTGGATAGTAGATACACTACAAACAAGGGGCATTTAGTGACACAACTTTTAATGACAAAAAAAAAGTGTAAGTAAAAGTACATGTTTACTTATACTTTGTCAAAAAGTGTAAGTAATATCTTAGTTTTGCTCACACTTTTTAAAAAGTGTAAGTATAGTCTTACTTTTACCCACACTTTTTACAAAGTGTAAGTAATAGTCTTACTTTTACTCACACTTTAAAAAAAGTGTAAGAAAAAATGTAGTTTTTCTCGAAAAAAAAGTGTTAGGGAAAAGTCTAACTTGTAAATAGAGATGAGCATAATAGACCGCGGATCAGACCGAACTGGAATGAATATATTTTGTTTCGGTTCACAGTTCGTCCTTTCTCTAATGTTTGGTTTTTGGTCTGGTCCAATTTAGTCTTAAGCAAAACCGATCATTATGCTTTGTTGGACTGGACCGGACCTGAATCGACCCAGACATGAACCAAACATTTCAATATGATACTCGATCCCGTGTTTTGTATCTAATATTCTAAAGAGTGTGAGTGAAATTTTTTATTTTCATTATCGTTTTCGTCCTTTTTTATGTTTTCATACGTTCTCGTCCGTTGTTTTACGTCTGCGTCTGTTTTTTTACGTTTTAATACGTTTTCCTCTTTTTTTTACGTTTTCGTCCGTTTTTTTACGTATTCGTTCGGCCTTTTATATTTTAATACGTTTTCGTCTGTTTTTTACGTTTTCATCTGTTTTTTACGATTTTGTCTGCTTTTTTATGTTTGCGTCCATTATTTACGCTTTTGTCCTTTTCGTTCGTTTTCGTTTGTTGTTTTACGTTTTCGTCTGACTTTTTAATTTACTTTTACTCTTCAAACTTTAAAAACCTAAAAAAAGGACGAAAACGCAATAAATGATCCGAATTTTAATTTGCTCGTTTTGACCTGTGCCTGTGTTGCCCGGTGCCCGCGCTCGCCCGACCCGTCCGTTTTGCCACCTCATAGTTAAAGTGAAGTTTGCTTTTACTCTTCAATCTTTTTAACAAAATATTTTGTAAAATTTTTACTACCCGTAGATTATCAAGTATTCAGATACATTTTAGAATGTATTTAACTACTAGTATTACTAAACAAATACTAATTAAAGATTTAAAGTGAGACGTCTAAAATCTTTGACTCAAAGTTTAGTCAACATTAATATATCATTTTCCCCAAATCATATCACATGCGCATTTTCCCCAAATTAGCTCTCACCATTATTTCATATATAAAAATAGTTTCTCCATTTTCACTCTCATACTTGCATATCATTTACTCGTAACATATCTTCACTCAATTCGTCATGGCTAGTTGTTCACCGTAGATCGTTACCAAATTCGATAAGGTTTAATCGAAGCTCACCGTAGATCATCACTCAATTCGGTAAGTTGTTTTTAATTTTGTTTATTTTAGGATATTCGTGACGTGATGTTTAACTCGTGGATTTGATTTTAACTGTAAATTTAGGTTTTAATTGATAAAATTATTTTCTGGTTTATGTGATTTTGATTTTACGGTGAAATTGCAGTTTCAATTGGATGATGTGATTAGGTTAATAGTGATGAGATTAGTTATTGTGTGATTAGGTTAATAGCTGTTATGATGTTTCGATCTGTTTCTTAGCTGACATGATCTGTTATGAAAAAATTTGTAGTTAATTTTGAAGTTTTGGCTGTAGATTATAGTGTTAGGCTTGATTATGATGAAGTTAGTTTCGATGTGCCTGTGGTTTTGATTTTCTTATGAATTTGTGGTTATTTTTGTTATTATTGTTATTTAGTTTCTTATGAATTTGTGATTTTGATTTTCTTATGAATTTGTGGTTATTTTGATTTCGATGTGCCTGTGACAATAAGTTTTAATATGATAATGATCAGAGTTTAATTGTTATCGGAGAACGTATGAAAACATAAAAAAAGGACGAAAACAATAATGAAAAAAAAATATTTTCACTCACACTCTTTAGAATATTAGATACAAAACACGGGATCGAGTATCAGATTCAAATGTTTGGTTCATGTCTGGGTCGATTCAGGTCCCGTCCAGTCTAACAAAGCATAATGATCGGTTTTGCTTAAGACTGAATTGTACCAGAACAAAAACCAAATATTAGAGAAAGGACGAACTGTGAACCGAAACAAAATATGTTCATTCCAGTTCGGTCCGATCCGCGGTCTATTACTTTTTTTAAAACTACATTTTTTCGAGAAAAACTACATTTTTACTTACACTTTGTAAAAAGTATGGGTAAAAGTAAGACTATTACTTACACTATGTAAAAAGTGTGGGTAAAAGTAAGACTATTACTTACACTTTTTAAAAAGTGTGGGTAAAAATAAGACTATTGCTTACATTTTATGTAAAGTGTGAGTAAAAATTTGACTTTTGCTTACATTTTTAAAAAGTGTGAGCAAAACTAAGCTATTACTTACACTTTTTGACAAAGTGTAAGTAAACATGTACTTTTACTTACACTTTTTTTTGTGTGTCATTAAAAGTTGTGTCACTAAATGCCTCTTTTTTTTAGTGTGAGTTGATGTTGTGATGAATAAAGATGGAATTGTCTCAGCATAGAAGTCTTGTTGTATGGATTAGTAGTATAATAAGTGCTGTAGTGTTGATTTTTCTACTTAGCTTGGGTATATGTGCATGCTATTAGTAAAACACAATGTAACTTGTCAAAGTTTAGGTTATTACTGTAATATCAACTCACACTAAATATGTTAAACCACACATAATCATAAACATATTTGACACATATGATATGTCACCAAGAAAGTAAACGTACTCTTATGTCTCTTACAACCATGTTTGACACCTTAACGTCTATTTAACTACGACATGCACTGCTCCATGTTGCAGTTACTTTCAACTTCACCAAGCTTGCTTGGTATTAGACCTGAAAGAGTTCAAAAACAAAACCAAGTTAGTGATGATTTATTAACAAACTCATGTAAAATTGGATTTTACAGAAAGGGAAAACATAGTACCTTATATATTTTGAAACACATCGAGAATACGCTGCAACTCATTGACAACAATTTCTATTTTCATTCGTTGGGGTGGGGAATCCACAGAGCATGATACTCCGATCTTTATAGTTGCAGCCAAACATTCTTCCACTTTCTTTGCATTCACTTCCTTGCTTTGCAACACAATTGCATCAACGTCAATAACATCAACTACATGATCTGGTAATGCCTTGGAAGCAAATTTATGAATGCTAAGACCTTCATTAAACATGTCGTCCGTCGGCTTTTTCCCGGTCATCAACTCTAGTAATAAGATTCCAAAACTGTAGACGTCCCCACTACTGGCCATCTGGCTCCCCATACCATACTCTGCAAATTATAATGATAAGTTAATTTACAAAATTGTAATATGCAAGAATAAATATAAGCATCATGGAATATAAGAATCATATATATACTACCCGGGGGTGCATAACCAATTGTTCCCTTAAACCGACTTGAGTTGTTCTGGTTTAAGTCTGTACCAAGAAGTCTAGCTAAACCAAAGTCTCCAACATGAGCCACCATATAATCGTCAAGTAGAATGTTGCTAGGCTTCAAGTCACCGTGAACAATCGTTGTTTGGCAGCAGTTGTGAAGATAATCAAGTGCGGTGGCAACATCTCTGAGAATATTTATTCTTTGAAGAAGGTTGAGTTTCGATGTATTTGCACTTGAATGAAGCCAATCATGTACACTTCCATTAGGCATAAACTCGTAAACAATAGCTTTAAAGTCATTGCCTTGAAAATCTACACTTGAACATGAAGTTACTATCTTCAACAGATTACGGTGTCTAATATTACGCCATGCTTCACATTCTGCGAGAAAACTTTTGAGAGCTCCTCGATTCAGAAGATGTAGAACTTTGACTGCAACAAAGCTATCATCGTCAGAATCAAGGATTCCTTTATAAACAGAGCTGAACCCACCCTCGCCAATCAAATTTGCTGTAGAGAAGCCATGAGTAGCCTTGAGAAGTTCATTGTATGAAACTTTCAAGAAACGTTCATTCCGTGAAGATTGAGACGGTTGACTATTGTGTTTCTTCTTACAGAAAAGACGCACACAATATAACCCAACGAGCAACGTCGGTGCAATCAAAATGAGTAATACATAGAAAGGAAACCTTTTTTTCTTACTACCCGTCTCCTTGCATTTGGGTAACTCAAGTATAGCTAGGCCACCACAAAGCCTCTTATTCCCCAAAACCGAAAATAAACTTGCATTGGCAAACACTCCTCCAACCGGTACTTTACCCTCAAAATCATTAAAAGATAGGTTCAAAAACTCTAAAGAAAACCGTTTATCGAAGAATTGGGGAATTTTTCCTGATAAATTGTTTTGAGAAATGTCGAGTACCTCCAATCCTCTCAACGAACTTAATGAAAATGGTATTATGCCATGCAATATGTTGCCACGTAGGTATAACATTGTAAGGCTTATGCACTCACCAAGGCTACTAGGAATGATGCCTGATAAATTATTATAAGATAAATCGAGATAGCTCAACATCTTGAGGTTTTTAATCTCTGATGGAATTGAACCAGAAAGGATGTTTCCTTGAAGAATTAAAAAGTTAGTTAGTGATGGAAGTAGAAGAAGTTGCTTGGGTATTTTTCCACTCAGTCTATTGTCTGCAAGATCTAACTCATTAAGTTTTTTACAATTCCCAAGGCTTGATGGAATATGACCTTCTAACATGTTGGAATATAAATAAAGTGTAATCAACAATGATAAGTTACCGATAGCATCAGGGATAGGCCCTGAAAAGTGATTGCTATGTAGATAAAGAACTTGTAGCTTTTGAAGATTACCAGTGGTAGTGGGGATTTTTCCTGTGAATCGATTAGCTCTTAAATCTAAAGTGGTCAAGCCAACTAAACTACCTATACTTGAAGGAAGGCTTCCAATAAATTGATTGTATCCTAACCATAGAGAGCTGAGTTGATGAGAAAGATTACCTATTGATATCGGAAGCATTCCTACTAAGTTGCAATTATAAAGAACCAACAATCCTAATTTGGTGCAGTTTCTCAAAGAATCAATAAACTTCATGTCATCTGCTTTTCCGCGTCCATGGAGGTTGTTATTTTGTAACAATATAGATTTAATTTCTCTTAATTCTGAAAAATCTATTGTCAACTTCCCACTAAAATTGTTGTCCCTCATTTCAAGAATTACTAATTTAGAACAATTAGAAAGAGAAGGTGGAAGAACACCGCTGAGTTCATTACCCCACAACTGAAGCCACTCAAGATTTGGGAGCTGATTACCAATTTCTGAAGGAAGACTACCAGTGAGGTGATTAACAGCAATGGAAAGATTAACTAGGAGTGAGAGGTTGAAAATGGAACGAGGGATGCTTCCATATAAGTTGCAGTCATAACAATAAAAAGTGGTCAAGCTTTTCCAAAGACCCAAGGTGTTTGGAATGCTCCCACCAAACGGGTTTCCTGATGCAAAGAACACTTCCATTGATGTAATATTCCCCAAGAAAGGTGGGATTCCACATGTTAACATGTTGTACTCAATTTCAAGACTAGCAAGTTTCGAGAGTAAACTCATTTCCTTGGGTATGCTTCCGGTTAGCTCATTTCGATCGACCCAAAAGTCTTCGAGGTTAGAACAACGAGACAAGTTTGTTGGAATGACTCCACCAAATTTGTTTATACTAAGATAAAGATGGCGTAGCCTAGATAGATGACCAAGTTCATGAGGAATGGTTCCTTGAAAGGTGTTGTTCCAGAGAGAAAGGTAACGGAGGAAGCTGAGGTTTCCTACATGAGGAGACAAGGAGCCCTCTAAGCCTTTCGAAGGCAGTTCTACAGCAGTCACTCGTTTGTGCCGCCTTCCACACCAAACACCACTCCATTCACAGAAATGAAAGGAATGGTTCCACGTGGCTAGAACTTTGTATGGATCATGGGTGATCATCGACTTAAATGACAACAACGCGTGATAATCAGTCTCATTACCGCCATAGGAAGCAGGGTCGCTGGCGGAAGTAAGACATGTTATCGCAAGACCGTAAAAGAGAAAAGAAATAAGAGAGGAAGATGATGAGAAAATCATTGCTTGTAGTGAATTCATATTTGGAAATTTACTTAAAATCATAAGAACAAGCATTGGCTTTTTATCCTTAGTTTTGCATGTTAACGTTGGTGACATGCAACTGGTGAAATGAATGGCTTCCACAAATTCCTTATCATCTTGACCAAGACTTTTCTACAATGGTTTCTTATTAATTAATGTTTAACGTTCGCGACACTCAAATCGTTTCTTATTTTGTCTACCTCATATTTCTTATCAGCTTGAGAAAAACAATATTTGATTGATAATAACTACGTATTTTCTATATATATCCAGAAAAGACTTATAAGAAGACTTGGGACCGGGAAGACGACATTTAGATTTCATTTCAACATTAATCATGCAACCCAAGTAGCACGACTAGCATCACCGCACATGGTCTATCATCCACAAATTCCTTCTCCGCTCGACCAAGACAATGTGATTGATAGTAACTATTTTTTATTTGTAATCACAAAAAACTTTTAGGAAGACTCGAGATATGGAAGACTATACTTATCTTGCATATATAATTATAAAATGTGAAATGACATAAAAGTTAAAACACATTTTTTATTAGCGTGTTTCAAATACGAGTGTTTATACAAAATTCAAAAGCTAAACCCTCGTTGATGAACACTATTTTAATATTTTTTAAAAACGTTCGCCAAACACAGTTTCTTATTATGTTTCCTAAGCGCAATTATCAGAATATAGTTTCATAATGGAGTAACAAGTAACAACAAACAGCTAGCAGAAACAAAATCAATGAACGAATGTGTATTTATACATGTATCTGCATAACTTAGATCAACTCAAACCCGAGTAAGCTTATACGGGTTGAAAAACCTTATGCCAGTTATGAACACACAAATATATAACTTCAAACTTCAGTTTCTGAATTTGTAAAACTGAACATTTAGTTGAAACTCGACCATTAACTGCAGATCTTTCTGGTTGAGATTCTTATTGAAGCTCTTCTGAATTAGGAAAAGTTTGAACCATGCATAAGCATGATAGAGATGGCTAGAAGAAATCCAGAAAATCTCGGTCAGCTTCGCATAATATACAGCCATCAAGGATGATTTCGGCATCTTTTTAACCATGCTCGTCAACCCATAAATATCTTCTACCGAACGAAAGGCTTCCTGCAGATACAATGAACAAATTACACAATTATAATAAAAAAAAAAATTAACATATAAAAGCAGCATAAACAGACAGTGACAAACCTGCCAAAGTTCAAGCTCAGTTGCAACTTTTAATTGCTCAGATAAAAATGAAGGCTTTCAGGAGCTGTTAGATCAGGTCTGTCCCTCTGGTCTCTGTACTTGTTCAGGTTAGCAAGATGATTCCTGATTATCTCACAAAGACTGCGAAACTCAGTTGTCCTTTTGTATTGTTTGCAGAACTGAAAAGCACGATGAGCGGTATCCTGCATATAAGTAATTTAACATTATAGTCAGTTTGATACGAACAAATAGCAGCAAGTGATTATATTGGCACCTATACTATGTATAGCAACCAAAACTACCAGTATACTTAAACATAAGAAAACTGTAAACATGTCTCAAAGTTACAGACAAATAAATAAAACACGCCATCGAAGTCATGTATGAACAGTTATTGCTTCTAAAGAGGAAATGCAAAGAACAATCTGAGAATGTAAAATGCATCTTTGTAGGATTCCTCACTCAGGGAATCAAGCTTTGTGATTTTAAGAGAAAATCAAAGTAAACAAGTATACCTTTAGTAAACTCAGAAGGTGCAAACTTAAAGTGCTATCTTTGTAGGATTCCTCACTCCGCGAATCAAGCTCTGAGATAGCTTTATAAAAAGCTTGTTTGGCCTAGTGACAGGACCTAACACAAGTCAATGTAAAAACAAAATACACACAGCTTAGCGCATTGCTGAATATAACTGTGTAAAAATATCAAGGGATAAAGAGTTTAAACCATACCTTTCAGGAGGGTTCGTATTCTTGTAATAGAACACAGATAATGGCATCTTAAAGCCTAAAATTATACAAGTGATAATTAAATGCAAGATCAAAGTACAACTTGAACCATATATTAACTTGTATAAATACAGAATCTAGGATTACAAGTGATAATCCAAACAATGACTTCATATAAATAATCATCTTACTTTGTAATTCTGTAACAAGGTCGGTGTGTGGACAATAAATATTTGTTGTTGTTTAATCCCTTGAAAACCACCCATTCTCTAGTAGTGGTTTGAATCCTTGACCTCTTACTATAAACACAATAAAAAGAAAGAAAAAACATCTGCAACTATGGCAAAAAATGACCGTCCATAATGTACAATGTATAATGCAAACGAATCGCGCAAAATATTCGTATAGTTTTATTTACAGACATTTTAGAACGCCGTGATGCATGTGATCATAGTACTTTTTATATTTTGATGGTTTTTTAAACTTCAAACTTAAATAACATGAAACCAACTATACAAAAAAGATCGATAAATTGGTTACCTCAGATACAATTATACAGAAACAAACACATGGGCGCAGGTTTAAGCCCACAGCATTCTCATCGTCAAAACATTGTTGAATAAGAACAGAAGCTCACATTATGACCTGTAATTTCAAAAAGTCTTGAAATTGAAAAATCATTCGGCTGTGGTGAATATGGTTGTCCTTCCAAGAACAAAGAGAACAAGTGATAACTCGATGAAGAAGATTGTGTTTATAAGACTGCGGTCACATGTCCAACCATACAAAGTAATGCCTCCTGGATTATTCGGCAGATACATAACTGCAAAAAAAGTTTGGGTCAACTCGTGTGCACGTGGGACCTACAAGATAGAAAAAATGATATATAACATGAAATTACCCTTAAAATATGACATAAGTAAGGTTAAGGTTTGAGATTTTCTTTGTTTTGCATTCTTATATTCAAAATTTTAAATAAAGAAGTTTGACTTTTGAGGTCGACAGGACTTTAGTCAACTTTTTCGGTAATAACTTGATTTATATGGAACTCTTTAAAATAACGGTATCTAAATTTTCACCAAAGCTGTTATTAATCTGATTTCATGATACTTGTATGTTTGACTTCAAAAGTCAAACTGTAGTCGAAGATCAGTAGACCAATGGCAGATACAAGATACCGACCAACAAAGTTTCCTTCTAAATGCATTATAAGACCAAAATGTTTACTTTTTTACAGTATAATAAATAAAGTTCCTATTTTTACTTACGAAATGATTGTCGCCTGTGGTACGAAGATAATAAGACGTGAGTTGTGCGTTTGTAGGGAGTGGAACATAGTTCATAGCTTCCTCCATATCCTTTTCTGAAGAAAACTGATCGCATAAGCACTTGCAGCCTCCAAGTTTCCGTTTGGAATGTGAAAATCTCAAATAGGACCTAGCGTGGGGACCGCATGATGCTAAAGCATGCCACCTACTTGCTAATGTTGCAATGCCTTGTGCCCTGTGGGATATCTTCGCTGAAGCGTTCAAACAAAGAATCACCCCCACAACTTGTGCAATCGAGGGAACCTGTCGAAAATGAAGCAAAATTTTATGATACACGTACCTTTTGACTTTTACAAGTCAAACATACACCTTTGACTTCAAAAGTCAAATAAAAATATACTCCGAGTTTTTTCATGTATAAGAAATGAGAAAGCATTGAACTTTAACGTAAAATCACCACCATTTATGAATGTAACTTTATCTCTAAATTCGGTTATCTGGAAGAGAGTTGCAAACTGGCTTGAGGTGACGACTATGAACACAAGTAGAAGGTAAATCCGAAATCTATGACTTATCTTAGACAAATGATGGCGTAAACGAGCATGCTCTTCTATAAATACCAAAACATCGGTCTCTCTTTCCAAAAGGTTTCCATAGTTATCAAAGTAGATGATTTGTAAATTGCATACCAAATGGAAGACTAAACAGGATGACAAAAATATCACGGTCACGTAAGTCCATGAAACAATTAAAGTGATTAAAACGCCAAAAGATTGCCACCAGGACTCATGGTGCATGTACATCATACGAACAACTTCACGAGCAATTTTCAAGATTAGACATGGAAGAAACCATATTACTAGTGCGGGTTTAGCTTCCTGCAATTATAAATGGAACGTTTTAAGTAACGGATTATGAATTTATAAAAGCCCGAAAAGAGATCATTTTAAATTGAAATTCTGTAATAAATTCGACACGTCTCTCAAGCATTTTAAGATTAATATATACATTTTTATCAATAATCATAGCGCAATAGCAAATTTATACGGACATCCAAACACCCCCTTATGCTTCTTTTTGGTCTAAAAACATCAGCAAGCATTAAAGTAGTAAACTTTTTTATTTGTGAAAATCTTACAGATAAGCAAAGAATCAAACTTTATTCCTAAACTTTCTCATATTCGCCTAATCATTATCATAATCATTCGAAAACAGATTCAGTCAAACATGTTATAAAACAGAATAGACTTTAGTGTAATAAAGGTCTATAAACATTTTAGTACAAGGGGCACTCGGTAAAGCAAAAATTTATAACCGGGCCTATAAAGAAGTTTTCATTCGCGAGTGGGTGGCTTCCGGATACACTATTTCTAAAGATAACTAACCGTGTTTCAGCGTTTGACGGGTGTTTGGGATAGCTTATTAAAACTGTTTAAATGTCTATAGCATGTTGATACAACATCAACTCATCAAGTAAATAAGGGGGTGTTTGTATATGCTTATTTTTGGGCCTATGAGCTTATTTGACTCGGCTTATATTTCATAAGCTCATTTTTTCTAGGTTATTTTCCATCTTTAAGTCATAATAAGTTCATGTAATATAACAAAGGCGGAAACAAATGAGCTTATAAAATAGAAGCCGAGCCAAATAAGCACATAAGCCCAAAACTAAGCTTATGATACATTAAGGAATCACAAATACCATCTTTATATTTACACAATCCATGATTCACAAAACATTAAACCAAACATAATAGGGATAAAAAAAATATATATGTATCTAACCTTGTCAAATTTTATTGTTGTATTAAAACACAAACATTTCAAATTTTGACTTTTGTGTGTATTTTATGACAATTCTACCCTTACGTTTTTTACCACCCTGTTAACATCGAAAGGTGAAATTGTCACTGTACAAAAATTTACACAAAGGTAGAAATTTGAAAAGTTTGTATTTTAATAGCAGAAAAAAAAAACTACACGGACCAACAAAAATGGACAAGTTAGATACATTATAGCCGGCTTATGGCTTATTTGATTTTGGGCTTATGTTTCATAAGCTCACATTTTGTGGCTTATTTTGAAACTTTTCGGCTTATATAAGCTTCGAAAGCCATAAAAACTAAACTTATGAAACATAAGCTTAAAACCAAATAAGCTTATGTTTCATAAGTTTACTTTTTATGGCTTATTTTGAAACTTACATCAATCTTAAGAACATAATCCTTAGAAAACCTCTGAACATGACCATGATACTGATCACCAAACAAAAACATCCTAACTCCATATTTCCTCAAATTATGAGACAAACAAAGCAAAGCAACAGCAGCCAAACAAACATGAGAAGACACAACCACAAGCTCAAACCCTTTGACTTGATACAAATCACATCTCAAACAATTAGTAGTCAACATAAGTACAACCACAGGTACCACAACACCAATCATTAAAAACATAAACCATGATAACCCAAATCTCAAAAATGAATCTTGGTTGAAACCCATTAATAGTAGATAAAAATCCAATCTTTGAAGACCATTGTCAAGATTATTGTCATCATTTTCTTGATCTTCATGTAAAATGTTGTTATGGGTTTGGTTTGTTTTTATTAAAAGTGTTTGTGTTTCTTGATGTTCTTGTGATGCTGATCACAACATTTGTGTTGTTACAAGGTTTTTGGAAATGAAAATATGAGAAATGAAAAAAAAAACTTTGTATGTAATGTTTTTATAATAATAGGATTGGAGATTACAATTACAAATATACACATTCACGGTAAAAAACGAAGTCGTTTTGACTTCGGGCCAACTGCTACAATAACGGGCTCCCATTTTGGGCCAGCCCGATTTTAGTTTTTTTTTTTTTTTAAATTATTTTGTTTTTGTTTTTTTTTAAATTTGTATGCACAAAGTAGGAGGGAAAAAAATATTACAAAAGTTCCGATTTATTTAGATAAAAAAAATACCCGCGGAAACATCTTCGATACCTAATAACTTTAAAATAATCGATATGGTCACAAACGTACAACCCATTATATTAAAAAAAAACCCATATTGCAAAAACAAAAACACTTTAAACATGAGGCCCAGCACATAAGCAATATAAAAAAAAATTATTACTAAAAATATACATATTTGTCGACAAACTAGCCTAAAATTCGCATAAAATGTGGCCCAAAATTTGGCCCAAAGTAAAAAAAAAAAAAAACTAGCCCAAAATTATTCTGAAATCTGGCCCAAAGTAAAAAAAATACAAAACGGTCCCTCAACTTTTAACTATTTACGATTTTCTTACACAAAAAATCCCGTAAAAAAATTAACAAAAAAAACACGTCAAATTTTTATTGTTCACAACTTTTTTACATTCATCGGCTCAAAAAAAAGATATCGAACCGTCCCAAAAAAAGAAAATATTCGGGAAAAAATTAACCCGTCCCAACGCAAAAAAAAAATTCCCGAATCGTACAAAAAAAGGAAATATCCGGGAAAAAATTAGCCAAAAAAAACAACCCAAAAATAGCCTAAAATCTGGCCCAAAGTAAAAAAAAATAAAAAACGGACCCTCACCTTTTAACTATTTACGATTTTCTTACACAAAAATTCCCGTAAAAAAATTACAAAACCGTCCCAAAAAAAGAAAATATTAAAAATTAGCCCCGCCATAACGCATCGCCCAAAAAAAACCCCCGAAACGTAAAAAAAAATTATTCGGGAAAAAATTAGCTCCGCCGCAACGCGCGGGTTCTTTTGCTTGTTTGACATTATTGTTTGTATGTTTTGGGTGTTTAATAATTTGTTGGATTGTGTTTGGGAAAGTTGTTATTGTCTTCTTTCTTAAGATGCAATAATATTTTGCTACGATGTATACTATACTTAATTAATATAATTGGATTTACATTAAAGCTACGCCGCTAGTTCTTTTTGGATTGCAAAGCCAATACATTTAAAAATCACATCCGTGGATCTAGGTGTTATAACATTGTTGTGCATAACCCGTTGAACTCGACTGAGTAGCTCAACCACCTCTGGTGCAAGAAAACCAAAGGTATCAAACGCAAAGGGAATAAACACGTGTTGATTTTCAATGCATATTCGGCACCTAACGCATGAATGACCACGCTTTCTCGTGTAATTAGTCACTTGCCCATGAAAAAAGGAAAAGAAGCAGAAGGAGCTTTCAAAGCAGCCTGACCTGCTGTAAAACCTCTACTACTTAACCCTACGAGAGGAGAAACCCCGGTCAAATTCGCGAACGCATGTTTCCCTCCAACCCAACCAAAAACCAAAATGTCAGCCGGTCTAAGTGTAGATCTTCCATCCGACGGGTCAGTTAAAAAGTTCACAGGTGCTTCTTTCTTGGCGAATCCCAGGCACCCAACATCTGTCAAAAAGAACGACCCAACCATAATCGTACGGCATTTGAATCCGAGAGCTCTTTACAAATGAATCCGCATGTCCTCAAGCGGAATCCAAACATGCCTTCTACAAAACAGGCCAATACCGCATCAACCGGGAATAATGGAATCATGAGACGATACTTAAGGATAGTGCGATATTCCACTGGTGACATATGTTGACCAAGCCCGTCTATGGGGATAGCTAGTAGAAAATCCTGAGCATGTGGTGCGCGTAGACACTCAAAAACTGCTTTTTGTCTCATAGTCATGTCAAAGTGTTTTCCATATCCTTGACCATTTCGCTAAAAACGACATTCGCCAGTGTTTGTAAAATTCTCTAAACAACAAAAACAAAGTGTAAATTACATAAATAGTTTAAAGTTTTATTTTTAGTCCTTATCTTTGCAAAGAATAACAATGATAATATTTCATTGTAACACTAGTATAATACTTGTGGTTTGGCAAAAACTGCATCTAGTGTCCTTGATAATTTAAGATGAAAGACAATCGGTGTTATTCTTTGCAAAAATAAACAACAAAAATGCAACTGTAAACTATCAAGGACGATAGATGCAATTTTCGTCAAACCACAAAGACCATTTATATAATAGAAAGATAAATAGTCCTACTATCAAAGCTATCAATAGACCTACTCCACACAAATCATGTCAAGTGTCTCTAAACATCTTCTCTTCCATCATTAATTTCACCAATTAACTTTAAAATCTATCCAATCACAACTTAAGTGACAAATTAGTTTTAGTTTATAGCATACAATTTCATTTTCCTTATGAATTTAATCTAAATAAATTAATGAAAGTGGCCCTAAAACCAAATTTTTTATAACAATACGACATATCTAACTTCACTTAATAGTAGCAAGGGTAAACTTGCACGTTGTGGCGGCGGGTACCATGTGATTAAAGTCTACACAACAAATAACATTGATGAGGTGATTAACTGGAACAACAAAAAGAAAATGCTCATTGATCCAACCCGGTTTACCATTTTATACGGGTTCACCCGTTTTTACCGGTTTCGACCGGTCATTTCCGGTTCATTCTTGGACGACTTTATTGTCTGCCGAAACGGTGGCAACTCCAGTTATCGGTTGAACCTGGTTGGACGTCCCATTTATTTTTAAAACCATATGTTACCTTCACACGTCTTTGTTAGTTTGTATAATTTGTAAATAACATGTGTTTTCATTTAGGTGTTTTAAAAATAACATTAATTAGTATTGCTTTAAATGTTATGATGTTTAATTTTCAATGTTTTAAATTTAAGGATTCAGCTTGTAGAATGTGTTTTTTTTCTTGTATTACTTAATTTTTTTGACTTTAAATTACTTAATTGCGGTGAAAGGTTGTGGGAAAATGTTGCATTAAAGATTGTACAATGTGCATCAATACTTGTATTACTTAATTTTTTGCATTGAATGAAGAGAGAGATAATAATTTGCTTTATATGTAGTATAGATATAGATTTTGACGCATGTTTTTTTTAATTTAATAATTACTAATAGTTAATGAAATATTTTTTGTACAATTCACGGTTATTGTACTTTTTTTTGGGTAATGGGTTACCCTGGTAAATGGAATTAAACACAATAAACGTTTAGGAACAATGAAATGTGGTTGAAATACCACATTAACCTCAAGCCAACGCTTGAACTACCACTAACACAAATGAGACATGCCTCAATTGATTACATAACAAAAAAACAAATTAAGAAACATCCCAATTCGCCTTAAAGAACTTCCAAGCAGCAATGTCCGCAAGCCAAACATAGGAGGCTGAATACATCAAGAGATGAAGCCCACTTAAGCACTTCGGCATAGAGATAGCAACACAATCTGGAGGAACCCCATATGAACACGAAGCCACACCAAATCCTTCCAAACGGTCTAAATCAGAACATGAGAGACTAACCATAAGCAACATCAACTCCTATACAACCTAAACGAGGTAGGCAACTTTCAACGCTCAAGCATAGAGTTAACACTATTAGTGTTTTTAAATATTAGCGTAATAAGCTTTAACCGAACAGTAATCATGATCATATCACATAACTCCTCCGGATTCTTCTTAATATCCTTGAATAAACGATTGTTCCGTTCAATCCAAATGAAGTAAATGGCAGTAGCTAAAAGAATCTTATAACCAATGATGCTCTTAGCGGTTATTGTACTTTAGTGCAATCAAATTATGTCTTTTTCCAAAAAATATCAATTTTATTTATATTTTTTTAAAAAGACTAAATTTGGCCGCACAAAAATAAAATAAACATCAATCCCACCAAAAATACAAATCAATTATGGAAATTTGGTTTTTTTTCTTTCTAAAAAGGGAAATACCTTTTACTTTTGAGATATTTAGTGAATCTTCTAATATTTTAATGGTCTTATTTGTGACACCTTTGGTTTTTAAAAGTGGTAGAAAACGTTATCTATTTTGTTGCATATCTTGAATTAAATATCTTCCTAATATGATCACGCTCAACTTCTCAACTGCTCAACTCCACCCATTGTTCGTCACGTGGCAGTTTGCAAGTACAATTCACATGCAGGCATGGCCCACGATTGTGGCCCACAAAATACTCAACCAAATGCTTAACTTTTGAGTTAGATGACGAATATACCCACATTCTTTATCTTTTTTACTCTCTATCTCTCTCTCCTTCCCTCCGGTCACCATCACCACTCACCACTCCCTCTCTCATCATCGCCGGAACCTGCTGCTTCTCGCCGTCGGCGCTTGCCGGAACCTGCTCCTGCTCGCCGCCGGACTCACTTTCATAGGAATAGTTCGCACGAACGTACAGTTATGTGGATTCTAAAGTATTTGGGCAAATGATACAGTTAGAAAAAAAACTCCAACAAGATATGGATTTTTTTTGTTTCTGGTAGTTTATGCCAACTTTATTGCTAGTGTTTTTTTTTTTTTAATAAAATTCGCCGTTCAAAAAAAAAAGAATATTTATAAAAAAAGAGCACTCATTTGCATGACTATATGATAAGCCTTATTTTTATGCTTAACAGGAGGATGGTGACTATATGATAAGTGCGCCTTATATTTATTCGAAACGATACAAATAAAGGCCATCAAAATGTTCATACATCATTACATCGCACGTCCCTCGACAAACTCACAAGTATGGGTAAGAATCACAAGAATATAAGTAACTCATAAACAATGACAAAACGTTGCCAGATATGTGGTTAATAACTTAGAAAACCATAGCATACGCTGCAAGTAACAAACATAATACAGGAAAGGTAGTGTATCTTGTTGAAGTTGCGTCTGATGGAGGAGGACTATTTGCTGACGGGCTGGTGGCATTTGAACCTGGAGAAGGCGTTGTTCCTGAAGGAGGAGAGTTGCGTGGAGAAGGTGTTGTTCCTGAAGCAGGAAAGTCACTTGGAGAAGCTGCAATCCAATTTGAAAACATACAATAATAATAAGTAAAAAATTATATGACCTTAAAGTTGAACATTGCCCATCATATGGTGTTTAAAATGGAAAATTTCTAGATTCTTTCAAGTTCGAGGTGGCATTTCTAAGTCATTTGTCTCTAGCCGGAGGTGAGCTATAAATTTTTCCGAAAATAGATATGCTTAAACTTGTGGAAAATTATGCAAAAAATATATTTTTGTTGTTTTTACTAATAGAGTAGTCATGTACACCTTGGAAAAACCCACATGCTATGAAGAAATGATTATTGGCCGGGTAGATTTGAGAAGATAAACAAGAAAGAGAAAGAAAAAAAAGTTATAAGGGTATTTTGGACATTTAACATTATTAGCAAAAAGTAAAAAAAGTAGGTAGCCGCCGGTCGAGCACTTGTGGTTGAGCAGCCGTCGGTTGAGCAATTGATGAGAGATAAGACAAAGTAGTGGTTGAGTATTGTGGGCCATGCTTGCATTTAACTCAAAGTAAAATGTACTTGCAAATTGCCACATGGCGAACAATGGATGGAGTTGAGCAGTTGAGTGTGACCATATTAGGAAGATTTTGAAAAGTTGACCATAATAGGGAACAAGAAAAAGATCTTGTCCCTAAACAGTAATTTTCTCTTAAATATTTCTCTTTGTCAGTGTCACCTAGATCTCTACAATAAATGCGTATGGTTTTTCTTTTTCTTTGCATAGTTTTGTTGGTAGCATGTATTAGAAATAGTAAATTATATGAAAAAGTTAACAATTATTTTAACTTTTAGGCTGGGCGTTTTGGCTCACGATTTGCAATCGTGAGGCACCGGTGAGGCAGCTACTGTGGTGTCGTGTCACGTGTGACCAGACCGAAAAACCGCTCACAACGGTGAGTCAAATGCTTTTCGGGTTTTATGCAAGTTAATATGTTATATTTGGTAGGTATTTTGTGAGGTATATTTATGTTAAGTGAGTATTTAATTGATCAATTAGTGTGGTGTGACTGATAAAAGTGAATTGTAAGAGAGAGTGAATGAAGATAAATGATGAAGTGATGCTGAGGTAGAAAGTGAGTGAAAGTGTTTTTGATGTGACCGATAAATTTAGCCTTAAGAGCACAAGGTGAGTTTTTCTTAAAGTTGGTTTTGTTTTCATAATTGCTTGCAAACATGGGTTATATTTTTATCTCTTTGTAGAAATGGGTTGGTGAAATTCTCAATTTACACGTCTATATGAAAATGTAATACTATATTATGCATGCAATACAAGTAAATAATTTTTCAATTACGTAATGCTTTATTGATGTATGATAAAAGAATTACAAAGTGATATGGATTGCACTTGTTGAATGACAATGTGATGACATTAAATAACGTCAATTTTATAGCATCATTTATCCCATGTAATTAACCCATTTTGTATAATTACTGCAAAGAATGGTTACTTAATCGTTTGTATTTGAGAATTGCAGTAATTATGAAGTACATGGTGAAGTTATGCTAAAAGGCACGCATTTTGGAGCATAAACGAAGAGTTCGAGAAAGTCTACTGATCTGACAGCCAATACGCCGTATTATTCTAGACCTATACGACGTATCCAAGACTTGACGAACTAAAAGACCATTGCCCGACTTTGAAGAATACGCCGTATCCACATCAACGATACGCCGTATATAATACTTTGGTCAATGAAGAAGAATCAACTGGTTTCATCTCAATACGCCGTATCCATCAAGAAGATACGGCGTATCCGTGCCTACACTTCACAGATAACCATGAAGGATTGAAGACTCAATAAGCCGTATCCAGGAGACATCAATACGCCGTATTCACAATATAGTAATAAAATATTTTGAAAGATATCAAACGTGGTCCTTACTCTAAGAAATCCCCAATACGCCGTATCCCACATTGCTCGATACGGCGTATCGACGAATTTCCAGACTCTATAAATAGACGACCCTAAACTCAGTTTTAGGTATGCAAGTGAATCCTTAAACCGCCAAGTCGACCAAGAGACGATTAGGAGAGCACAAAAGGTCAGAAAAGAGCATCAAGATCATAGAAAAACTCTTGTAATCTTCGCACAACCAAATACGCGTTCGATTGAGGTTTCTTTATTTTAATCGTTCATATATCAAACGGTGTGTATTTTTACAATGACTATCGGTTGATACCTTTAGGTATCAGCCACGTTTATGAAGATCTAATGTTTGGTTTGTTTATCTCGATTGCTTAATTTATCGTTGATTATTGATTATGTTTATCAATTTATACTTGTTTATGTGCTTAAGTATGCGACCTATCATTCAACTGGGTCTAGTCCTACATATTTAATGCGCTGCAACTTCGGTGTTGTTTGGGCGTAGGCTAAGAGTCCGGGATAGCTCTTCATATTGCAATTTATATATCTAGAATCATAGGATCACAAATATCGACCTATCCTTACCTTTAGTTTAGTGAGCTTAGTTGAGCCATAAGGTGACATTGGTATCAACGAGTACGTTCTTATTCTATTGGTAAGGACTCGGACAGTGGACTACTAGTATATAAAGAGCCGTTAAGCAGTAAGTGGGTAAAGTCTCCATGAGCTAGGGTTTAGTAAGAGCATCGTTATTAATCTCATAAGGTAGATTATAATCAACAAATGCTTGCTTTATGCGGATGCGTCTAATTGTGACAGAATTAACGTGTCTAGGTCTTAGGAAGAAGTACCGCCTAAGTCTAGGAATGATATGCCCTTCGAGATAAGTCAATCATTGCACTAATAAACAAACCTGCATTTTATCGGATTATTCATGTTGATACGTTTTCCTTACATTAGTGTTTGACCTCTTCTCTATCGTTTGTTTATCTTCTTGTGTGTGTTTATTGCTTTGCTTGTCTTCAAAACCCTAGGTTAGATAACTAAACCTTGTGCCAGTCTCTCAGGCTGAAACCCCCTTATCATTAGATTAGGTCTAACTTAGGTCTTGCATAAATTAGATTAATTTATTACTAACATAGATAACTAAAATATTGATAGAACTAGGAATTAACGCTCTCGCTCTTAGTGATCGACACCCTACTTACCAACGAAGCTACATCTTGACCGGGTACACTGCCCGTTAAAGTGTTGTTTTAAGGTATAGTCAGCATAAAATAAATAGTAAAACTTGATACATAAAATACCTACTCACAACGACACATCAAGTTTTTGGCGCCGTTGCCGGGGAGTGAAGTTGTTTAATTCTTATTTATTAGTGTATTATTTTATGCTTGTTAAGTAAGTTGGTGAATAGTGAATTAAGTGTGGAATTTATAAAGTGATTAGTGATTAATAATTTGCAAAAATTATTTAGTTTAGTGTTTTATTTAGTCGAACGGGCAAAAGCCGTAAGATTAAGTAGGTATTAAATTAGTAATTAATTTCTTGATAAAAAGTCATTTTCAATATTAAGCCAACGTTTTGAGGAATCGATTCATAAGACGGAAATTAATTCATCATTATGATCTAAAACTTCACACTTAAGAATCTATTCACTTTTACTTGACAAGCATATTTTTCATCTTATTAGCTTGCTTGTTAATTAGTTTAATATAGTTTATCGATTTCATTAGTTTTATTAAATTCCAAAAATTAAAAGACAATCAAGCTTTTTACTTTAAAACATTAACGTGGATTTCAAATTCATCTCTCGTTGGGACACGACATCTGGAGGATAAACTATTACTTTTCCTAAAATAATTTTCATATTTAAACAGGATACTTTCTATACTATTACTATTTGATATTTGAGATATATTTTATATATACTATTTTATCGAATCACCCTAGAACAACCCGTAGAGTCAATCCTTTAAGAACTACACCAATTATTTGTTTCGTTACACCTTTAAACCTTAACCTACCCTGTTAGATTAATTTTATTTTATAGCTGCTAGTTGCTTAAAGTGTAAAGTTTGTATTTCTCGAGTCTTGTGTCATTTTCTATTTTGGTACGGTTGGAAGAAATTTGCACATCGCAAATGAGAATGTATATTATAGTCAAAACTCATGTATTTTTACTACCATCGCAATTAATGGTACGTACGAAGAACGAGGAATTATCCGGAAATATTATGAGCGTGAAGATGGTGAAACTACACCGAGTTTCGTAGTATAGTGTTAGTAATTTTTTTCTAAAATTGAAAAAAATTAGAAAAATCGTAACAAAAAAAAAGAAGGAAAGTTTAAAGATAATCGTTTTGCAACTACCGAAGGAATTACACGAAGGATCGATTATTCGTTGATACAAATCGACGATGTAGAGTATTGTATAAAGTGGAAGATATCGCCACTTGCCTTGTATAGTATGTAAAGTATGGGATGATTGGGAAAGTTGACCGTTACGGGAACGCCAACTTAAGTTGTTGTTTTTGATCTATGATCAAGATGTTTAACTAGATGTTCTTTGACATGGTAACATGTCGGAAAAAGTGTCTAGCAACTTGTATTTTAAACTTAATCTATTTGTTTCGTAATTTTTATTTAACAACAATTTATTTCTCTTTCCTAATCATTAACCATGGGTTTTACGCGAAAAGGCTGTGATTCCGAGTGGCATAGTCCTAATTCCGTCGTTACGACCATGTATGCATGTCTCAGCTGCCTTGTTGGTTTATTACTATTGGTGAAAGTTAGAAGATCCATACTCTATATTACTCTACTATTCCTACTCTTTAGCTTATTCAAGATGGGAGTGAGCAGTCACATGTGTCTATCCCGTCGTTACGGGTGTGTATGTGTGGTCTTTGTCGCCCTCCTGGAATATTGGTATCGATAAAGATTAGTTAGAGTAATCAACCCTAAGCCTTCTTATATAAACCCCATAAAAAAATATTTTACCTTTATAAAACTTTGTTACTCCTTAGCTTTAATCGGTGGATATTGAATCTTTGCCATGCTTAGGATAGAAACTCGTCACGACTGAGGAATTGAGCGAATTAGTTACATGTTACCACATAGATTAGTTGAGTGATTTGAGTGTTTCATCTTCCTATATTCGTGAGGTGTTTGGTTGTGTACTTGTAATAGATCAAATAAATGCTTAACGAAAAATATCCGTAGGGATACATTTTTTATAAACTTCTAAAGGCTACTTGAGGACAAGTAAGATTCAAGTGGGGGGATATTTGATGACATCAAATAACGTTTATTTTATAGCATCATGCATCCCATGTAATTAACCCATTTTGTATAACTATTGCAAAAAATTGTTACTTAATCGTTTGTATTTGAGAATTGCAGTAATTATGGAGTACATGGTGAAGTTATGCTAAAAGGCACTCATTTTGGAGCATAAACGAAGAGTTCAAGAAAGTATACTGATCTGATAGCCAATACGCCGTATTATTCTAGACCTATACGACGTATCCAAGACTTGACGAGCTAAAAGACCATTGCCTGACTTTGAAAAATACGCCGTATCCACATCAACGATACGCCGTATATAATACTTTGGTCAACGAAGAAGAATCAACTGGTTTTACCTCAATATGTCGTATCCATGAAGAAGATACGGCGTATCCGTGCCTACACTTCACAGATAACCATGAAGGATTGAAGACTCAATACGTTGTATCCAGGAGACATCAATATGCCGTATTCATAATATAGTAATAAAATATTCTGAAAGATATCAAACGTGGTCCTTACTCCAAGAAATCCCCAATACATCGTATCCCACATTTCTCGATACGACGCATCGATGAGTTTCCAGACTCTATAAATAGACGATCCTAAACTCAGTTTTTGGTATGCAAGTGAATCCTTAAACTGCAAAGTCGACCAAGAGACGATTAGGAGAACACAAAAGGTCAACCCATAACGGTTCTTATTGGGACAAGTTTGTTGTTTTCATTTGTGATCACGATGACTCCACCTTTCTTTGTTACACAGTGAATGGGGTTTACCCAAGGGCTATCAACTATTAGATATATAATACCAGTTTCGAGGAGATTTAATCTTCTTTGTTTTTGAACAACATGTTTTTTATCATCTAAGAGTTGAATTTTATGCAAAAAGAAGGACGAATGTCTGTTGTTTTCCAAGCAAAGGCTTGCTTGTGTCTTTTAAGAACACAGAGGGGCTTTTCTTTGTTTTGTTTAGAGAGTTGAGATGAAATGATTATGGGAAGAAAACAGGGTTCTTCCAAAAATGCGTAATCTAGATAATGAGGGAGTGGTTTGAGTTCAAGGTCCGTAGGAGGTTAATCAAGAGATTTCTTGATTTTATATTTCGTATAGAATGTAATTTTTTTTAAGGGTATTTCTTTTTGATTGTTTTTAGGTTCATAATTTTATTCGATATTTATGGCTATGAATTCATCGAATTTGGCAAAGAGTTTATCTTCGAGAGGAGTTCCCTCGATGGAGTAAAGGATTTTACTACCTTCATCGAGTAAAGCATCAAAATATTCTTATAATATTTGATCAATGACCTCAATGCTAAAACATGAATCATCATTAGAATAGAAATGTTTCATTACAGAAACGATAGAAAAGATCATGCGTTCGGATCCAACTCCAAGGTTGAGTTGTTTTTGTTTTACATGAATCACAACATCTGTGGTATGTAGGAAAGGTCTTCCTAAAATAAGAGGAACTTTACTATCTTCCTCCATTTCGAGAATAACGAAATCCACGGGAAAAGTGAATTTACCAACTTCGACTAACATATTTTCGGCTAGTCCAACAGGTCATTGAAATGACCGGTTTACTAATATTATGCTCATTTTAGTTGGTTTAAGAGTTTCGAGAGATAATTTTGCATAGAGAGAATACGACATAATATTGATGCTAGCGCCAAGATCGGCCAAGGCATTGCAAGAGAAGGTTTGCTGAAAGTGCATGGAATAAGGAAACTTCTAGGGTCTCCGAGTTTAGGTGGAACTTTGTTTTGAATGATAGTTGACATCCCTAAGAAAAGCTAAAGAAATTTGTTCAAGCTTATGTTTGTTACTAAGAAGTTCTTTGAGAAATTTGTCATAGTTCTGCATTCCTGCCAACACGTCGACAAGAGGTACGTTGATTCGAACTGCATGAATCATATCGAGGAATTTTGAATTTCCATTTTCTCTTTTCGAAGGCGTTGAAGATATGGGATATGTGGTTTATATGGTTTAGGAGATGGTGTTTCTTTCAGTTTTGGTGTTTGAGGTTGCGGTTTTGGTGTCGGTATTGATTCTTTGTTTTCGTAATCACTATCGCGGTTAATAGGGTTTTGGGAATCGATTTGATATTGAGAATCATTAGGGTTGGTGGGTGTTTCATAAGATCTACCACTTCGTGTAAATACGACATTCACATGCTCATTTCGAGCATCACTTGATGTGTATGGTTTAGGTGGGTTACCTCAGGGGTTTGGTTGAGTGTTACTTGAAAGAGATCCAGAAGGTTGAGTAGATTATCGGTCAACAAGTCTGTCGAATTTCGATTCTAAATTAAGGATTGAGGCTTGATGGTTTTTGGTATTTGTCTTTAGTTTGTTTTTGAGTTCCATGAATGTTTCTTTAACAAAAGCCTTTGTTGATTGTTGAGATTTTATGAAATCGCTTAATTATTTTTAGTGGTCGGGTTTATCATCCGTGTTTGATCGGTAATAGTCTCAGTTGTAATTTTTTCTTCCACTTAAACGCCAATTATCATGATTTGAGTCTCGGTTGCAATAATTATCATAAAAACGAGTACGTCGAAAGTTTTGCATAAATTTTGCTTCTTCTTCACAAGACATGGGTGTGTCATCATCGTTACAATCTCAGATTTAGTGATTACCTCCACAATGATTGCATTCATTACTAGATTTAATTTCTTTGTACTGGCATCCATTTTCATGGTCATGGCATCCATTCTTGCCATAATCTTGTCAGTACCTTCATCGACGAAAGCTACTATTTTGCGAGCAAAGATTTTAGGTTTTTGGTTTTCAGCCCAATCGAGTTTAAGTAAGACTTTGTCTTTAAGAAGTTGATAGGCTCGATTTGGGGTTTTGTAAAGAAAGATGCATCCAGCTGCGGCATTTTTTAATAATATTGCCTTTGGTTAAACCGCGTCCGTGGCAATTTCTTAATAAGTCTTTCATACGAAGCCAAGCATCGGTTAGAGCTAGGGTAAAGAATCGGTTGATAAAAGCGGTTCGAAGTTCGTCCCAGATTACGATGGTTCCTTCGTTGAGTTCATCCAACCAAGTCTTTGCTTCACCCGTGAGTGATAGGGCGACATCATAAGTCGGACAACTTCATTTTCAGTTTCTTCGTATTTGAACATATTACATACACTTAGGAATTCGCGAACGTGTTTATGAGGATTGGTATTAATTCTACCATAGAATTGGTTTCCTTGTATAAGATTCAAGTGATTTCTTTGAATTACGAATTTGTTGGCGGTTTCAGGTATTGTAATTGTGGGACCGAGAGTCGGGGCGACAACACGGTCGGCTTCCTACATAGGTTCATCATCGGTATTAGCCATATGATCATGAGTTTGAAGAAAGTTGAGAAAGTTGTAACACCCCCAAATTGGGTCGCATCGGAATAATGTGTCCGGGAGCATTACATCATAGATCAATGGAACAAGATATGAGAACGACCTCTAAAAGAGTCGTTTGAAATACGATACATTGGATTTATTGAAATTGTTTAGTACAAAGCACAACGGCTTAAATTGTTCACATTTAAATGACAAAGATTTTAGATCATAACAAATATCCCAAGATGTAATGACTCCAAATCTTTTATGCATGACTCCCCAAAAGAGTATCCCCAATGTATCTTTAGCACCTCGTGCCTCACTGACCTGAGAAAACATGCTTTAAAATGTCAACATAAAGTTGGTGAATTCACAGATTTATGTAAATATAATGTAGGACAACAAGATTTCCATGTACATGACTATTGTAACACATACAATATCACAAAAATGTAATTACATTTCCCTAAGCTCATGACATTGAAGCTCGACATGTATGAATTGCAATATAAATCGCCAACATTGCCCTTGATAATGTTCTAACCTGCAACATCAGAAATCCAACATGATATACGTCCGTTGTCCTACAAAAAGGCACAGTGAGGGCTACTCACCCGAACGGGGATGTCAATCCTAAATAGATCTATTTATAACGTTTACGCTTACACAAAGTAATTGACAGTTCATGATAATGGGCTTAGTGGGCTATCGCTACTTAGGAAAACATGTAATCATGTTAAAATGTACACTTGCGTCTAATTTATAAAATAATGCATGTTTCTCACTCCAAAAGTTGTAAATCATTGTAATTGTAAAACATGTGGCTATGAACTCACCTGAGTAAATGAAGTGAATGAAATAATTCAAGTGAGTGAATCGACAAGCGATGTTCGAAGGCAACCTAATTAAATATAGGTCGTATGAGTACCATGTACTTTGAATAACTAATACCACATATAATTTTATATAGTTATATCATCACCTAAACATGTTTGTTTAATTCATAAAATTAAACAATATAATTTGTACTTGTAAAATAAATATCCATGTAGTTGTAGTTGTAAAAATGATATACTTGTCCAACAATTTGTTATTTGCCAAAAATACTTGATGTATTATTTATATAATTTCCTTATATAAATAATTTAATTATTTGAGAAAATAATATTTATAAGGTTAAAAACATTTATAAATATCACTTTTAATAAAAACGTCATATCTTTCTCGTTTTAATCCCTTTTTTAGCGTTCTTTATATGTATCGAATCGTATTTGTAAAATCTAATCAAATATTACATTAATTATATTCATAGTTACTGTTATGAACAGTAACAGTAACTGTAATTTTATAAAAATACTTTTTATAAATTTTAATTTTTGATATCGTATATTAATTGTATCTCATTCGTTTTAATTCTGTTTTTAGTGATTCTTATGTCTACGTCTTCGTAATTAAAAACTCTATCTAATAAAAATATTTCCCAACAGCTCATTGTTATAAACAGTAGCATGTTTTTATAAAATTACTTTTATAAAAATATTTTTATTGCAAACTTGCAAAAAGCGTATCTTCTTCATTTTAAATCCGTTTTTAATGTACCTTATTGTTTTGAAATCCTCATAACTTGTAATTTTTCAAAAAATTAAGTCCACATTTGATCATATTTGAAATCCTTATGGTTTTTATAAAAATACTTTTATAAAACCACTTTTACGTATAATCTTGCAAACATCATAACTTCTTCGTTATAATTTGGATTTTCAAGTTCCTTATATTCTTACGATCCTTGTGAGATTTATTATTTTTATAAAATAATTATTAAATAGTTCAAATGAACAGTAACAAATAAAAGTTTAATTAACTTGTTTTATACACTTTTAAACTTAATAAAGTTACCACAAGTCCTCCAATTTATAAATTAACAACCATGGTATATAAATTAAGTCCTCTACATTGTGTCCATCATAATAAGTCCATATTGTCCAAGAAAATTGTCCAACATATTTATTTACTTATCTAAACTTTATAAATAAATAAATAATCATAACTTGATAAATGATTATAATAATTATCCATTGCTTGTAAATCCTTTTTTAAACATATTAGCATATTTTAAACATCATCTTAACCACAAAGAAAATGAAATTCGTGTATGTATAGGAATGCATTTATTTTATAACTTCATAAAATAACTTAGGTGACGATTTAACTACACACAATTATATAAAACATGAAATTAACACATTGAAAAGATTAAGGTCTTAGGTAACCTTAGATGAGTGCTTGATAAGTGAAGAAAACTATTCAAACCCTTGTGATCAAAACCCAAACGTGATAACCCTTCATGAAACCCAAGTTTTCAAAGAGAAAACCTTTGCTTTTTGAACCACTTTGTATATACACTTAACACAAACCAACCAAGCTTCCATATATCTTATATATGCTATACCCATGATTTAGGAACATTTTTGAACAAGTTTGGAAATTGAAAATATGAAGGGTGTTAGGCTTTTGTTTTGATTCGTGAGTAAGAGAAACAAGAGTGTGAGTTTTGCTAGTAATTCTTGTTATGGTAAAGTGTGTGAGAACCTACACTTTATTGAAACTATATATAGCAAGACCAAGGCTTTACGTAATACACCCAATCCTTACTCAAAACCATCAAAAGGTTTTGGGAGGGTGTTTTGTGTATCGCTCGACAGATTTGGCGTTTAAAAGAGGGAAACCATAATGAGTTTTTTAACTCATTAAGTACATACTAGGTTTAGTTTTTATATTGTTTGAGTTGTAGGTTTAGGAAACATGTTGTTCTCTTTAGAACATTGACATTACTTAGGCTAGTAAGCATGGCTTTTCTTGTTGGTTGGCCTTAGTCGTGAGTTTTGGAAGCAAAGAGAGAAAAAATAGTTGTTTAATGTATATTGTACATCGGAATAGGGTTTTAGGGACAAAGTTTCTGGCTTGTAAGAGGTGATTGATAACACTTGGCATGCTTGGATATGTTTTCTTTCTAGTTCAGGGTTCAAACGTAGGATTAGGTTTAGATGTAAGGGGAGACAAGATAGTTGTTTATTGATTAGGTACTATGCTTAGGTTAGTATAATATATTAGGGTTGAAAAGAATTTGTGTAGTACTTTAGCAAACATGGATGGAACACGCATACGTGGTGGCCTTTGAGAGTTTTGGACGTGGGTTGGAGCAAGAAGAGAGACCAAAAGAAAGTTTCTTTAATCATTGTTAACAAATATTAATTTAAGTTTGTTTAGTGGGAGTTGTGAATTAATTTCAAGCTAATATGTTGTATAGAGCTAGATTCGGCTAGGGGTCTGACTTGTAGTAGTTCATGCAAAAGTGTTAGTTTTATTGCGTTACCGTAAACGTTTTAGTAAACTAATAAAAATAAAACGTAAGTTTTCTAAAATTATCATCCTAATAAACTTATATCACACTTACTTGATGTAAACATTTAATTGTTTATGCCCGTTTACGTTGAATGCTCCGTTTTTGTTTACGCTGATGTAGCTTAACGGTACAAATTTAAAAAGTAAACGCGCAAACTAAAAATTAAAATTTAAAATAATGAATAATGAAAGTCGTTAATGACTGAAAATGTGAAATGTTACATGTCTCCCCCTTTATAAGAGCCTTCGTCCCCATGCTCAAGTCGCCACACAGCGAAAGGTACGGGTTTAGTGAAGAGATGCAGATATTTCTTTTGAAATTGGTCTTCACGTTCCCATGTGAACTCAGGACCCCTCCTTGAGTTCCATCGAACCTTGACAATTGGGATACGGCTTTGCTTCAACCATTTGACTCCTCGATCCATGATCTCTACGGGTTCCCCCACAAAATGGATCTTATCATCAATATGAAGCCCTTCTAACGGATACGCTATATGTTCATCGGATAACATTTCTCAGTTGGATACATGAAACGGTACTATGAAATCCTGGCTTAACTCTTGGAAAGCACAGCTTTTAAGCAACGGGCTCCAACCTTAGCTAACACCTTGAAAGGTACAACATACCTAGGGTTTAATTTTCCCCGTTTGCCAAAACACACGACCCCTTTCCAAGGTGAAACTTTAAGCTAACTCACTATCCCTAACTGGAAATTCCATCGATACGCTTTAAATCGGTGTAACTCTTTTGTCGGTCACGGGCAGCTTGAATCCTTTGTTTGATCTGGATAACCTTCTTGGTTGTCTCTTGAACTATTTCTGGACCAGTGAGTTGAACTTCTCCAACCTCGGCCCAACAAATAGGTGAACGACACTTTAGACAGTAACAGTTGCCTCAACGGTGCAAGACTTGATGCTAGCGTTTGATAAACTATTGTTATATGAAAATTTAACTAACGGCAAATGTTTAACCAAACTTTCCGAGTCGATCACACAAGCACTAATACATATACTTAAGAGTGTCTGGATATTCTCTCGCTTTATCTTGTCACTGTTTGCGAATGGTATGCAGTGTTATCAAGCTAGTAACCCAAAGCTTTGAAGAGACTCCAGGGAAATTTGATGACGAATCTAGGGTCTCGATCAACAAATGATTTTGACTGTATCCATGTCTCTGTGGACTACCTCCTTTAGGTTACATTCTCGCTAATTTCTCCATGGGATCAGTTTCCCTCATAGGTAAGAAGATTGCAGACTTCGTAAGTCGGTCAACAATCACCTAAATGGTGTCATAACCTTGCGACGACTTAGGAAGATTTGTGAAAAAATCCATTGTGATGTTATCCCACTTCCATTAGGGTATCTCAGGTTGCACCAACAAACCCGATGGCCTTTGGTGTTCGGCCTTGACCTTAGCACATGTCAAACATTTGCGGACATAGGTGGCGATGTCAGCCTTTCATATTGGGGCCACCCAATATAGCTTTTATAATGTCTTGATAACGTTTTGTCAGAATCCAGATGTATAGAAGTTATTTTGACTTGGGGCATCGTGCATGATCTCAGTCCTTAAGTCACCATAACATGGAAACCAACTCCTGCCATTAGCATAGAGTTTCATCAACGCGGGCTCAAATTTTTCCTTCGGTATATCCTTCCGGTTCATACTCCTACATCTTTGTTGTTGAAGGTTTTCTAGTTTTTGTGCATTCTATTTGAGCTTCCAAAGTTGTTTGGGGAGATTCAACCCAATTAGTCCTATGGACTAAGGCTCAAACCGTAATGGATTAATAAATTCTTTACAGCTTAAGGCATCGGCCATTACGTTTGCTTTTCTAGAGTAATAATGAATTTCTCTATTGTAATCACTGAGCAACTCTAACAAACGACGTTGCCTCATGTTCAACTCCTTTTGGTCAAGTATGTGATGTAGAGTCTTATGATCTGTGCATACTGTACACTTGGTTCCATACAAGTAGTGCCTCCAAATCATTAGAGCAAACACCACTGCACCAAGTTCCAAATCATGAGTAGTATAATTTTTCTCATGAATCTTTAACTGTCGTGATACATAAGCAATCACCTCTTGTTTTGCATCAATACCGCACACAATCCTTTATCCGAGCATCGTAATATAGCAATGAAGGTTCTCAGCTACTTGAGGGAGCCATCTTGTTTTTGATAGCTTGGTTTTTGTAGAGTGGGAAGCAGGCATGATGGAGTCATTCCAGTATGATTAAGCCATTAAGTATATAGGAGACCAGGAGAAACTGTCGGTGTTGTTAACGTCATCTGGGAGTAATGACCGATCAGGGGGGGACATACTGGTATTTCTTGGCGATCTAGAATGGTCACTAGAATAGTCTTAAATATAGCATCGACGCATTTCACTATATCGCTGTAGCTATAAGATGGTATCTGGATTTGAAGACGTATAGAGCATGGGTCTCTTGATTTAAGACAACTTTGAAGTTATCACGATCGTCTTGTTCTTAACTTTTCTGATTGAGATTGCAATGAGTATGCAATTTACGATTTGTTAGTGAAAGAGTACCGAGATATTCTTCGTATAGCTGATGTCAAGTCCGTTACGATCGTATAATTGATAAAAAGCATTGTATTGTTTAAGACGTGAAGACCACGTGTTGTGTGAGTGAATACATAGATCGGCATTTGTAGAAATGTAATAGTCATTGTTGACAACGAACTAGCGATAAATTAAGGTATCTGTCAGCACATTTCGTACGGTGACGGAGATTGTGATTTTAAGGGATGATAACAATTTAGATCAGGATGTTGAATCATTAGGAGTTTTATTAGTCTTATCGTCTGCTACATTATAGGGAGATCCCCGGTTTCTCCTATACAAGTATTTGGTTTGGTTGGATAGAGACTGTATTAGGAGAGTAGCAAGATTTGTTTTTCTTATCCTAATATGTAATTATTTGTAGATAGATGAACGATAATGAGTTTTTTGAGACTTTCTAGAACGACACTGTGAACCGCTAATCGGAAGGCTTAACCTGAGATTTAGATAATTAGGTCGATAGGAGCGTTAGAAGATCATAGACCCCTATGTTATATTTAGTGGATTGATGTTAGATATTCCTAGAGTATTGATTTACGAGAACGACACGATAGTCAAGAGTACTGTGACGATTCTAGGATAGTTGTTGGTTAACTGTTTTAATTCAAGATTTAGCTAAGGATGGTTGAAACTTGTATTTGCGCAGAGAGAATCTAGGCATCCAATTTGTTTTGCAGAGTGGATCTTCGGCCGGAAACGGCGTATGCTGGTTATGCATGTCGTGCTGACGATGTCCTTTATTTATAAGCTACCGCTGTGAGGATTCTGTCATCTGAGTGCCTGTTACTGAGATAGGTTTGGATTAGATTCGTTCCGTTATTTGTGATATTGAGATATCCCTACATAGCGTTTGTGATTAATCTTAAGGGGATAATGGATGGGGGGGGGGGGGAGTTAGCCCGTTGGGTATGCGGTAACGATTCGAGACGCGAGACTACTCAGTACCATCTTCTGTCTTGTGGATGTACGATCTCTCACCGGTCAGAGTATTTTATATTACAGTTCCAGATCGTTTTGTGGGAATAAGATTGGTTGCTATCCCCGTTGATTTTACTGGATTATTCTTGAATATTGCATCATGATATTCTGATGATGATCCAGTAGGGAGACAGATGTAATTGCGTCTCTGCTTTTATGATCGACAGTGGAAAATCTTTGTGTAACTGTGGAAAACCGACGATAGGAAACGTGAGAGAGCATAATATATTGTTCTCATGAATTGTAGATGTGATGATCCTATTAGCAGGATCAATAAATTTGTAATCCTTGGTTATATTTAAATGTAAGAATTCAGTTAAGGGAGAGAGATGATAACGAGACTAAAGAGAGTTTATTATTGGGGAGTTCGTGCTTGTATGGGAGTTAGCGGAATGATGGAAGTGACTCAGAATCTGTTTCGAGCACGCATGTATGTCGTAGCATTCAGTAAGTTATGAGTTCGGTAATCGTTAATACTTGATTCCTCATCGCAGTATTTCGGTAAAGACGTGCTAATATTTCGTACGTATTGATCATTTTTAGATATCGTTAGAGTGACGTGTATGTAGCTCATTCAACTGAAACGAATTAGACAAATAAGGAGTATATAGTGAGAATTCTACCCTTCCTCGTGATTTTACGAGCAATCAGGAGTCCAAGTTATTCGGTGTGACGCTAGGTTGACGACCCCTAGAGTAATTGTTCAGATAGAGATTCTCATAGTAACGCGTGCTATTATTCGACAGCGGGTACCATGGTTTTTCTAGAGGCCGTAGGAGAAGAATGGATTAATATTAGAAAACCCGATTTGAGGTAGCCTTTCGTAGTAGAATCTGTGATCTTTTATGAAGTTGAACTTTTCGAGTCGCGAGGGTAGAAATGATCCTCATTGGAAACTAGAAATTTTAGTTTTATTCCACAGGAAACAATGTAGATTGAACGGTCGGTGATCTGTACTTTCGATTGCTTTTTTTCAAGAAGAAATTTCTTAGTGCAGAATTTGACTTTGAGGAGGATCGAGATATTTTTATCTCTTTATGTGGCTGTAAAGACAGGTCTTTGGACTCTCTGGTATCCACGTGAGATCTGTTTGATTCTGGAGAAGATCGATCTTAGTAACGTTTAGGACGTAGGGTCATCCAGTATCTCAAGATGGTTCGACTATTTACTAGATTAATGACAGTCTATAGCAGAGAAGTAGAAGAATGTTAGCCATGGTAGTTGATATGTCGTGGCGGTGATAAGCGGAGATTCACGTTTGTACTTGGTCGGGTATTTAAGAATCTGGGGATATTTTGGTTATTACCCAGTTTTATCATACGAGTTTACCATATGGTCTATTGAGTAGTCGTTGATTTATAGATTATTTTCAGTCGCCTATTGTTCTTTTGGATTTTCAGATCATCTGATTATTTTATCATCTTTACTCGTGAAGAGTCTTATACATTGCGTACTTGTATTATCGGCGGATTGCCTTCGTTCCGCGCCTTCCGTGATCTTTTGCCGAGATCTCGGGGAGTATTTAGATTTATCGTCGATGATCGTAGTTTTTGTCCGGCTTTTCACTTTATTTGAGGCCAGTCGATTTCTGCTTGGGGGCACGTTTCTCTGTCTTTCTCATGCGGCCTTTTCTTGAAGGTTCATTTCAGTCTCTTGACCGGTCGTGTTGTTGCGATGCCTTCTTAGTAGCAATGGGACCCGAGAGTCGTCGTTGCTTTCGTTGTGTTTTTTCGTTCCCTCGGGTTATTGAGATTCGCTTCTATTTTATCACACGTTTTGTTTCTCCTGTGTAATGTTATTGGCATACTTAAGAGATTGGTTACTTTCTTTAGCGATTATATAACATCTGGATTGTTGAATATCTTAGTATGATCTATGCTTTTTGGGTTTATCTTATATTTGGTTATTTGCTTCTGTGTTTGCAGTTGATATAAAGTTTCTATTTCCTTTGTATGTCGTTATTGAGTGTGGGTACTTGCCCTTCTTTCCTGTTGCCAGCAGTAACACTTATTTTGGAGATTTGAATGTGTTACGTTACGAGTACCGTCTGTACACCTTACTTTTAATTCTCGGTCCAGGCTTTTGGTTGAGAAGATTAACGATATTAGCATCTCTGTTCGGACTGGTTTGTCGCTTGGGCTGGAGCCGTCTCGTAGCCTTTGAGACATCTTGTGATTAGTACTCGTTATTTGTTCGGTATAAACGTTTCTGAGCTTTCCGGGGACACGTTGATGGGTTGCTCATGGTTTTGTGGAGCCTATTACGTTATCTTGGGGGACCTGGTCTTGCATTTTGCTTGTCTGCTTGGGTCTTCGGTGCTTTGTTCCTTCCCTTGGCTGCGGGCTCCTATTTCTTCATTTTGGTATAGGTGTGCTTTGAGGCTGTCTTATTTATTTGCGTTCGTGACGTTAGAGCTTCTTATTCTTTGAACAATAGATAATTGTGTGTTTGATGCGGTCAGTGCAATTAATTTAGAGTTTTGTGGTGGGGGGTGAAAATGGTAATAAAAGAGCGTGTGTCTTGGGATTCGTGAGGTTCCAGTCTGTTTCCGCGTCTATGCCCCTCATTGTTTGAAAACCTCTCTAGTATCTCTGAGGGGATTCTGTTGTTATTTGCCCCTTAGGGTCCGTCTGAAAAGTATAAATTTATTTTCCCCTTGGTTCACTTTGCCTTACCATATCTGACTTTGGTTTAACTTTAACTTGTTGTATATCCTTGGTATGGTTTTATTCGCACCGTTGGTTCTATCCGACAATTCGGCTAATGATTTGTATTCTTGAATACGTGATGATGTTGTAAGTTTTCGTTTGTTTGGGATATTTCACATTATTCAGATCACTTTTCGTTTTTCTGTATTTGCCGCGCGCATCGTAGGGGGGGGGGTTTGGTATGCGTATTTCTATGCACTCTCGTTGGTTTCTTTCCATTGAGTAATGAATTTTGAATTTTGCCGTGAGGTGTATTCGACCGGTGTGCGTTACGGGTTTCGTATATTGGATTGGGGCGTTCTTACCCGAGAGCGGTTTCCGATGTCATTAGCGACGAGGAACCACGCTTTGGCGTGTGATGACTCTATTTGGCCACCTTTATTTAGGGTACTTATTAGATGTTTTTTCACATGTTCTAGTTTGGGATTCTGTGTTATGGGGCTATAGGTATAAGAATATAGGGGATGGGGAAGTCCGCGAATGATTTTTTATGTAGATAGAGTTTGTTTGTTTTGCGCTTTTATGTGTTTATGTTTCAGCCCGGATGTCCGGTTTCTAACGGTGTCCTTAAGCTTTTGCCGTTTTGCTTTCTTGCGTTCTTCTGCAGGATTGGGGGGCTTGTATTCGGATGTATGCCGTGCTTTGATATCGAGTATAGTTTTTTACATTATTTTTCCTTACAGCCGCATTCTCACGCTTCTATCGATAGTTCTGGTCTTTGGTTTGGTTGATTTTTATATGGGTCGATTCATTCGTTTTGGTTTTTTATACCAGTTGGTGGTTTTTCTTCGGGGTATTTTCATCTTTTATTGGTGATAATTCTGTACGCGGTAAGTCTTATAAATTGGTTTAGATTCTGTTTTGTGGTTTATTTTGGTGTGACTTGGAATTTTTCGTATGATATCTCGCGTGAAGGTTCTTGAGACGTAATTGACTTTCGCGACTAGTATTGTTGACCGTTGTACGGGTCTTGGTGAATTATCGGATTTCTGGTTGACTCCTGTATCTCTAGTTTTCGGGAGTTGCTCGTGGCGTCTTTAGTTTTGGTATATGGGTGTTGGTGATTTCTCTAGCATATTGGAGGGTGTTGAGTTTTTGTTCGGTGTTTATGATGAATTTCTACGTCTTTGCCTGGATGGTGTGAGCTCATATTCTTGGCCGCGGTTATTTTTTTACGTTGATTGGCTGTAATCATTCTCCTGGCTACTTTTCTGTGTTACAATTCCTGTCGCATTGATGGTTCTGATTAGATAGTTGATATTGCATAAACGACTGATTTATTTTTGCCGAGAAATTGTCGTTTTCGACGCATGGTGTTTTGATTTAGATTTTCAAGGTATTCCATAGAGCTTTTTCGTCTTACATTGGCGGGGGTCATTCTCTGTTTCTGTATTCGGTATGCTTCAATGGATGGATGCAAGGCTGGTTTAATGCTGGATTTATATTTCAGCTTGTACTGATTTTTTGTTTTCGCGTTTTAGTGATCGTTTTGTACCGTTCTTCTCATAGGAGTGTTCTTTGCTGATCTGTTGACTGCGACGTGTTCTTTATGTTTTTCCGCTATCCGCTTACGTTCGCTTGTAGGGTTGCATTATTCTTTTGATATTTGCGATATGTTCTCTAAGCTTTGATATTTTGTCGATTCTTTGACTGTTATTCTGTGTACTTAGGTTGGTTTTCCGGTTCCTTTATCATGGACACTACTCCTGTTGCCCTTCTGAATGTGTTACCTTAGTTGCCGACTATTTGTCGCTTCTGCGACGCCTAGAAGCGATACTTACCTGTCCGGGGTTGTTCTTTTATGTATGTATGGCGGGACATATTAGAATATTTTCCCCGGTTTGCTATTGTTTATTCGCGTATAGTTATAATTATAGCGTTTCTTTTTTTATCGTTGTGAACTTATCTTGTTATGTACTGACCGGTATTTCTATGAGCTATGGTTTTTTATGACGTTCATTTTGCTGTGTTTTTTGGAGTTGCTTACTCGTGAGGCGAAGCTTTCATCGTAATAGATGCTAACTTTTCTGCGTGATATGAGTTGTTACAAGTTTTTCTTTTGTGACTATGGTTTTGGGGGTTTTCTGCTCTGGTGTAATGGCTTTTCAAGCCATTCTTTGCTTAGTTGTTTTTGTTGGTTGCGGAGATTGACCTGTTGATTCGGTTACCCCGTCTTTTGAAATGTTGTGGGTTGTGCTGTTGCGTGTTTGACTCGTGCTTTCCTTCGGATTACGACTCATTTAGGAACTATTTTTATTTTTTGATGACTATTTTTATGGTAATAGTGATGTTGATTCTATTGTTCGGACGTGGTCTTTTTCCTCGGCGTGTCATTGCTTGGGTCCGTTTCATGAGTTCGGTCCATTGCTCTGTATCGGTGCGCCTCCTGACTGCCCTGAGTTGTCCCTTTCGATTGTGGATTGCTGTACCTTTGGTGTGTTATGTATCTACAGATTGTGGTTGATCGAACATTCGGTAGTTGTTGCTTGGGTTTTGGCACTCGTTATTTAGTTTCACTTTAATGGATTTGGAACACAACATGTCTGCCCTCGCAGTACGCGTGAGCTGTATGTGTTATTGTATGACTTTCAGAGGGGATGTTTGACTTTTGTTTTGATTCAAGTTGATGTATGATTACCATGAAGTAAACCATTATTCGTTTACCCAGTCGCGGATTGGTTGCAGTGGTACCTTCGCGGGGTGGTGGACGATTTAATATGTTGACACCACATGGTTGGTGGATAGGACACTTTGTTTAAGAGCTCATGTTTTCGTTTAATAGACCGTGGCTTGCTATATTCGCATGCAGAGATTTAGGGTATTATTCTATCGGTACTTATTCTTTGTTGGGTAGTTTTTAACTTTGTTCTTAGGGGGGATTATTGCGTGTTCGCGTAGTGCACCGACATGCGGTTATGTTGTGTCTACCATACGATACCTTCGTCGTTCAACTATTTAATGTCGCGTAGAGCTATGATTTGTTATCGATTTTCGTGAGGGCTTGGTGATTTCGCTTATTATGACTGTTCAGCCAGTGTGTTTGAACTGTTGGCTGTGCTTCTTCTTCCACGGCTACTCCTTAAGTGGGTGTGGTCTATCTGTTTTTACATGCCTTCTTGAATTTTCACTTCTTTCGTTTGGAAGTTTTTTGTGGACATAGTCTCTCCATTTGGTTTTGGTGATTTTGTTGATGTGTACTGTTGTCTTCTTTGTTGTGTATTTTTTTGTTTTGGGTGAGTGGTTTCTTTTTTGTGCTTCTTACGCTCTCGTAGCGTCGTTGAAGTTGAAGGTGTAACATTTATTATCTTTTTGTTCCGTGTGAGTGGTGCTTGTGCGTTATATTTCATTTTCTCGTTGATGATGTATGTGTTTGCACGGTTGCGTGTATGTTTGAGGTGTGTTTTGCCCGTTTTTGTATATGTCCCTTGCGTCATTGTCATTTACCATAAACGCTCTAGTTTTTAGACCGATTGGGTCTTTTTGTTGATTTCAGTTTTATGTATTTTCCGTGATCTTTTTTGACATTTTCATGTTGTCGTCCTTGTCTGTTTTTCTTTTTCTTTGTGGTGGATGTGTATCGGGCGTTTTTTCATTGGATAGTGATCATCTGCTTTTCGGGCTTCGAGGATGCGTAATTTTTGAGGGATAATTCAACCTCATTTCCAGATCTTCATCTTAGGAACAGTTTGGTATGTAGGTTCGCTTTCACTTTTTGGAATTTGAGGTCTAGTGTTTCCCACTTGGAATTGAAGCCTTTTGTGCCATTCGTAATTTGTTCACTCTTCTGACCTCTCCTTGACTCACCTATGCCTCACGGCTCTGTTCATTATAAGTGGGGGGGTAGCCTTGTTTGTAAGGGATGTTCTGTTGCAGCGTTGGTATTGATGTTGATTGCTGGCTTTCTGGATGTCGAGCTTCGCTGGTGCCGCGTGACCACATTCGTAAGGGTTACAGTTTTGACTGTTGAATAGTCTCGTGGCTCTTTTTAACATAATACTCATGCGATTATATCTCCGCCGTCTTTGTAGTTTTTGGTGCGATGTTCATTTTCTGGAATTTGTTCGTTGGAGATCTACTACGACATATGGAGCTAAGGTTCGTTTGCGTGCGCTACCTGACACTTCTATGAATTTTACTGTGCTTGCGTGTTAGTTTTGGTCTTTGCTCTTCCATATTGTCCTGCTTCTGCTATTTTGAAACGTCCGTCTTGGACAACTAATAAGGGGGGGGTACCTACATTGAGCTTGATATTCGTGGGAGTTTTCAACATGTATCTTTTTTGTATCAGAATTGCTTTGTGACCCATGTGGTCGGGCGTGTTGTGGTGTTTGCTTTTGCTGCGTTTGTATAGTAGTGATTGAGCATAGAGTTTTTTTCTTGCTCCTCAATGGGACATTTGATGTTCTCCCGAGTTCTACCTTCCGGTGTCTTCTTTTTAATCTGCGCTATTGTTTCGTTTCGTTGTGAAGTTCGTCCGGCTGGTGATTGTCTGTAGTGTATTTCCTGTTTTGTACAGTTAGTATTTCTTGCACTCTGGTCCACATGGGTTGGGCGTTTCTGTGTTGAACCGGTTCGGCTTTTGCTTGCATTGGCCATACTCTTTTTTACTTAAATTGTTTCACCGTATATCTGTTCTCTTGATTTGCTTTCGGTTTTGTTCTCGTTTGTGCCTGTTTCGGGGATGTGCCGTGCGTCACACTTGCTGTGTTACAATACCTCTCGAGCTGCTATCTGTTAATTGCATCTTTATCGTTTTTTTGAATGAGGCTAGTATTTGCATTTATCGTCGTCTTGTTAGAGTAGGTTTTTGCGGGAGGCTTAGTTAAGTCCTTAGGTTTTCTAGAGGCGTTTGACACGATCACCGTCACGGAGTACATTGGTGACTTCCATTTTCTATACGACATTTGTTCTAGGAGCTATGCGTGTAGTATGTGAATTATTTATACTATGGGTGTTTTACGGAGTTTTGTCTTGCCTCTACCAGCTCGCATTCTTACTGTCGATTAGTGAGAGAGTGTTTTCGCTGTTATTCTCGGAACCGGCTTTCGGATTTATCCCGAGTCGTTTAATGATTTTTGCGACCTGGTCTTTGTAGCATAGTTTCTAGGTATTTGCGGGCTTTTTGGGTAGTGCCGTGTTTGCGCTGTTAGCTTTTTTTGGTGTTGCAATTGGTGCTATGTCTTTTCAGATTTATTTCTAAGTGTGGGATATGGTATTTTGCGCCTTTGGCGTGCTGTTGCAGGTCATTACAGGTTGGGTTTTTTTCTAGTGGCTCGTCGGTGGAATGTTTAACCTTTATTTCACGAGCTTCTCGTTTATCGTTTCTTGATACTAGCGCTAGTTTGAGAGGACTATATTGTTATAACTGGAGGGAAATTAGAGTTACTCAGTTTGTATGTGTTATTGTCTTCTTTAACCAGCTAGGTGTACCGTGGTGTCTTTTTCTTTTGTATTGTCCACTGTTTGGATTGATGATTTCACATGTTCACCGTGGTGTTGATTTCTTGTTGGTAGGTGATCGCGTGCTTAGTATTTTACCTGAGTATTCATCGAGGTCCGTGTTCGGCTTCGTATGTGCGGGTTGACCGTATTCAGCCCTGTATGTGGCGTTCTTCGTTATGAGTCATGGGGTCTGAATCTTGGAAATCGTTTTGATTTTGGTGTTAAGGTTGGTTGAGATTAGTTTCGTGTGGATTGGTTATTTTCGTTATCTGTGGTTGTGTATCTCGACTGTTGGCTGGGCCGTTTTTTCTTACGCCAAAAATGTGTCTGCTTGTCATTTTTCACTCTGGTAGTACTTCGATCTAGAGGGTCGACATTACTTCTGCGGAATGCATCGGATGTGTTTCTTCTACCGTACGCGGAGTATTTCTAGAGCGTGGTTTGTAATGGATCGTGTTCCGGGGCTGTTCCCGTTACGCTATTCGAGTTGTAGTTACTCTTTCTTGATTTATGAGTGTTAAATCTAAGGTTGGCTTGGGTTTTTGCGATCGGGCATGCCTCTTACTTGTACTGGGTTCTCATGTTCGTACACTTATGCTCCGCGATACGATAGGTGGGCTGGTTGATTATGTTTTGGTTTTTTTCAGAAATTTATTTTTGAGCTCGGTATTGAGTCTCTGTATGCTTCACGTCTATTTGGATATGCGTTTCCGACATAGCTTTCAGCTTTGGTTCCGTTTTTCCCTTAATTTTGGATGTTGTCAGTCGTTTTGCTGTGAGCTTGTATTTCCGTGTGTTTTCGTTGTTGTACGACCATACTACTGGAGGCTTACGTTTTGCTGGGCTTGTATGGAGGGATGTATTACAAATACATAATACGCGTTTGGCGTTGACGAGATAGTCCAGAGTTATCTTGCTGTGGGTAAATTCCGATTTTCTATTCGGCCTAGTGTTGGTCATTTCTTATCTTGCCGTTCCGGGACTGCTTTTCGTTACGTGAGAATAGGGAGAAGGTTTAGTTGTCGGGCCGGTCTATCCCGAAAAGTCTTGTTGCATTTTCCGGCTATGGTATATCTCTCTGACTCTATTCTTTCTTCTCCTGATTGTTTTTTATTGTATTGTTGTTTCACGTGTTTGTCTATAGAAAAACGATGTGAAGTATTAAATTTTTCTTATGCTGTGTTTGTGTTGAGAAAAGTGTAATGTCTTTACCGCAGTTTTTTCCTCTTTAAGTTCATTTTTGCTATGATTTAGGCGGAATTGGTTTGTATGGTTTCGTGTTTTAGCTTAAATGTGAGTGCTATATTTTGTATATGATACTTAGAATCGACATCATGGTGAGACGTATATTTTAAGTAATGTTGGGGGGTGAGCTCTTTCTGCGCTGCCCTTTCGTGGCGACTGCGGCTGTTCGAATACTTTACGTTGAGTGGATTGAATGTTGTTGTGTCTTGGGTTTTGTCTGTCGAGTTAGTGTCTTGTTTTTTGGTATTGCACGTGGGGTATGTTGTGGGTCTGTCGTATCGTCTAGTGCTAAATTGTTGTGGTCGTATCAGACAGGATTTGGTCGAAGTTCGTCTTCGCGCTGGTAGTTCAGAAGCTATACGGTTTTGCCTTTGCGTTTTGTTCGGGTTCCTCTGGCGGGAAGCGTGTTTGTCCGTTTGAGTTTAGGTGATGTGTCGATAGGGAGATTTTTATGTTTTTCTTGCCGGTGTCTTTATTTTTTCTTCGTTCTCACTTTCTTTTAGTACGCTCTTGCGCGTGTGTATTCAATTTTGTGATTTGGGGGGGGGGGGGGATGTCCCTCGGTGTCTTTGGTCTTTTTTTTTTAAGGCTAGGTCCCGTAATGGGGGGTGGAAGGTTTGGAGGCTGTGCTATGGGGTTTCCTATCTGTCACATACGCTTTTTTTGTAGAATCATTTTACAATATTGGGAACTCTTCCCTGCAAAGCGATCGCTTTTTTTCGTGTCTTATTGCTGGGTCTACGCCGCCTTCTGCTTTGTTAGTTAATTTTTTGTGTTTTACCTGGCGTTCTTTTGTACTTGGGCGTTTGTTTTTCTTTTTGAACGTTTTTTGATAGGTTGTAACTCCGAGTTTGGATGTAGGTCGCTGTCCTCTTCTGGGTTCGTGTATTTAGTATTGTTCTTGTGGGTGCTATTGAGTTTTTTTTCGTCTTTGACCGTTCTGAATGTTGGTTTCTCGGTTTATTTCTTTGTTAGGCAGCTTTTTTGGGGTTATGAAAGTGTGTTCCTCGAGAGATTACTTGATACTGATTCCCCTGACGAGGAGTTGTTCCTGATTGCGATGTTTTCCTTCGTGTAATGTTTTTTTCAAGAGAGGTAAATGAGCTTACATGGGAGATTTGACTGTTGACTCATTAGTGTGTATTAAGCTATATTATTTGTTTTGGTTTTATGTGTTCCTTGTTGATTTATTTTCCGCATGTGTCTTTTAATCTAGTCTAGGAGTACGTAACTCCTTTTCTTATTACTATGTTGATGTCGTGTCCCGTTTTTTTCGTTCTTTTGGCGTTGATTTTCTTATTCGGGCGTATTGTTTTTCCTATTCCAGTACTGTATTTATGTGTTCGAGTGTGATGCGCTGTCTTTTCGTGCTTTGCTTTATTTGTGGCTGAGGGGCTGTATGCGCGTATGTTTTAATCGTATTAGGGTTTTTTCTAATGTTTTTTTACGTTTTGCTATTCGTGTTTCTCTTGGTGGTTTTTTATTATGTAAGTGTGTGAGACCCTCTTAGGTGGCATAAAATGTTACTGCGCTTATGGTGACCGGCGGAAGTGTAGGTTCGTATTTAGGAACTACGTTTACTATGGGCCTTGTTGTTGGTCGACCTTATGTTGTGTGAGCTCGGGCCCAGTGCGTGATTACCTTTCACTGGAGTGCTTGTGTTGATTTATGTTTGCTTACGGTCGATCTTGAGGTCAGAAGAGTATAAATTTATTATGTTGGGCTAGAAATTCTTTTTTTGACCGTTTCACGTTGATGCCTAGGAACGTCTCCTCTGCTTCGAGGTTTTATCACCTGGTTTTTCGAGAGTCTGCTCTGATTTTCTCGTGGAATTTGGAATACTTTCCATTGACGGTTATTCCTTTTTATTGGTCACTGTATGGTCAGTTGGTGTTCGGTGGGACCTGTGCTGGTGGTTACCTTGCTTTAGTTTGATTGTGATTTTCTGCGATCTGGCGCGTGTGGGTTCCACGTTTAGTGGCGCGGGTGTGGGGAAGTTGGGCATACAGTGTTTGGGGCTGAGTCCCAAGTTAGGTTATGCGTATATCGGGCTAGGGGCCCATTCGACCTTGTTTAGTGAGCCTACAGCGGAGTCTCAAGCTTACAGTGCATGTAACTTGGGGATAATTTCGCGTGCCTTTATTTGATGGTTTATTACCCCGCCCCCCGAGGTGGTTTGACAACGGATAGTTTTTTTGCGACTTGATAGGCTGTAAAAGGTACGGGTTTAGTGAAGAGATGCAGATATTTCTTTTGAAATTGGTCTTCACGTTCCCATGTGAACTTAGGACCCCTCCCCGAGTTCCATCGAACCTTGACAATTGGGATACGGCTTTGCTTCAACCATTTGACTTCTCGATCCATGATCTCTACGGGTTCCTCCACAAAATGGATCTTATCATCAATATGAAGCCCTTCTAACGGAACGGCTAATGGTTCGTCGGAATAACATTTCTTCAAGTTGGATACATGAAACGTACTATGAATCCTGCTTAACTCTTGGGGAAGCACAAGCTTGTAAGCAACGGCTCCAACCTTAGCTAACACCTTGAAAGGTCCAATATACCTAGGGTTTAATTTTCCATGTTTTCTAAAACGCACGACCCCTTTCCAAGGTGAAACTTTAAGCATAACTCTATCCCTAACTTGAAATTCCACCGGCTTACGCTTTAAATCGGCGTAACTCTTTTGTGGGTCACGGGCAGCTTGAATCCTTTGTTTGATCTGGATAACCTTCTTGGTTGTCTCTTGAACTATTTCTGGACCAGTGAGTTGAACTTCTCCAACCTCGGCCCAACAAACAGGTGAACGACACTTTAGACAGTACAGTGCCTCAAACGGTGCAGCCTTGATGCTAGCGTGATAACTATTGTTATATGAAAATTCAACTAACGGTAAATGTTTAACCAAACCATTTCCAAAGTCGATCACACAAGCACGTAACATATACTTGAGAGTTTGGATAGTTCTCTCGCTTTATCTGTCAGTTTGCGAATGGTATGCAGTGCTCATATCCAAGCTAGTACCCAAAGCCTTCTGAAGTGACCTCCAGAAATTTGATGTGAATCTAGGGTCACGATCACAAATGATTTAGACTGGTATCCCATGTCTCGTGACTACCTCCTTTAGGTACATTCTCGCTAATTTCTCCATGGGATCAGTTTTCCTCATAGGTACGAAGATTGCAGACTTCGTAAGTCGATCAACAATCACCTAAATGGTGTCATAACCTTGCGACGACTTAGGAAGATTTGTGAAAAAATACATTGTGATTTATCCCACTTCCATTAGGGTATCTCAGGTTGCACCAACAAACCCGATGGCCTTTGGTGTTCGGCCTTGACCTTAGCACATGTCAAACATTTGCAGACATAGGTGGCGATGTCAGCCTTCATATTGGGCCACCAATATAGCTTTTTAATGTCTTGATACATTTTGTCAGAATCCAGATGTATAGAGTATTTTGACTTGTGGGAATCGTGCATGATCACAGTCCTTAAGTCACCATAACATGGAAACCAACTCCTGCCATTTAGGCATAGAGTTTCATCAACGCGGGGCTCCAACTTTTCCTTCGGTATATCCTTCCTGATCATACCTCCTACATCTTTGTTGTTGAAGTTTTCTAGTTTTTGTGCTTCTATTTGAGCTTCCAAAATTTGTTTGGGGAGATTCAACCCAATAGTCATGACTAAGGCTCAAACCCGTAATGGATTAATACATTCTTTACAGCTTAAGGCATCGGCCATTACGTTTGCTTTTCTAGAGTAATAATGAATTTCTCTATTGTAATCACTGAGCAACTCTAACAAACGACGTTGCCTCATGTTCAACTCCTTTTGGTCAAGTATGTGATGTAGAGTCTTATGATCTGTGCATACTGTACACTTGGTTCCATACAAGTAGTGCCTCCAAATCATTAGAGCAAACACCACTGCACCAAGTTCCAAATCATGAGTAGTATAATTTTTCTCATGAATCTTTAACTGTCGTGATACATAAGCAATCACCTTCTTGTTTTGCATCAATACCGCACCCAATCCTTTATCCGACGCATCGTAATAAGCAATGAAGTTCTCAGCTCCTTGAGGGAGAGCTAAGATGGGCGCGCTACACAACTTATTCTTCAATGTCTGAAAAGCTTCTTCTTGTTTGTCACCCCATTCAAAGGCGACTTTCTTTTGAGTAAGCTTGGTCATTGGCTTAGCAATTTTTGAAAATCATTCGATGAATCTTCGGTAATAACCATCAAGACCTAAAAATTGGCGAATCACTGTTGGACTCTTGGGAGATGCCCAATCTTTTATGGATTCGATCTTGGCGGGATCTACGTGAATGCCTTGACTATCAATCACGTGGCCGAGAAATTGTACCTTAGGAATCCAAAATTCACATTTAGAGAATTTAGCATACAACTCCTCTTTCTTTTATAGCTCCAGGATTGACCTAAGATGCTTTTCATGCTCTTCTTCGTTCTTCGAGTATACGAGGATATCGTCTATGAAGACAATCACAAATTTATCCAAAATACGGCTTGCACACCCAGTTCATAAGATCCATAAATACTGCCGGTGCGTTTATCAAACCAAATGGCATAACCTAGAACTCATAATGACCATAACGAGTCCTGGAAGCAGTCTTTGGAATGTCTCCTTCACGAACTCGTAATTGATGATAGCCCAATCGCAAGTATATCTTAGAATAAACAAGGGATCCTTATAATTGATCAAATAAATCATCGATCCTTGGGAGTGGATAACGACTCTTTACCGTCAGCTTGTTTAGTTCCCGATAGTCTATGAACATTCAAAATGATCCATCCTTTTTTTGACAAACAAGACCGGAGCTCCCCAAGGTGAGGAACTGGGTCTTATAAAGCCCTTGTCGGATAGCTCTTGCAGTTGCTCCGACAACTCTTTCATTTAGGAAGGAGCCAATCGATAAGGTGCTCGTGCTACAGGTGCAGCACCAGGTATCAAATCGATCTGGAATTCCACTTGTCGCGTCCGTAGAAGACCCGGCAAGTCTTCAGGAAATACTTCAAGAAATTCTTAAACGATTGGTACGTCCTTAAGTCACTTATCCCCGACTTGTCTTCAGTCTCCTTTGTAGTAACATGTGCCAAAAAGACATGATGTCCTTTTAGCATGTACTTTTATGTTTTAGTGCATGAGATAATGTTCAAACGAGTCTCGTTTCCCCAGTTTCTTCCGTCACCATGAACAATTAAGGTTTCATTTCCCCACGGGATACGAACGATCTTCTCGTCACAATCAATGACGGCATGGTATTTCGCCAACCAATCCATACCAATTATAACGTCGAAACTACCGAGTTCTACAGGCATTAAATTGATATTGAATAGATGATCTAAGAAGTTTAATGTAAAACCCTGAACGATAGTGTTTATCCTAATTATCTTCCCATCGGCTAGTTCAACATTGTAATAGTGGTCTAATGTAGTCGGTGTGATATCAATTAGAGAGCTAAATATAGTAGATACAAAACTCCTATCAGCACGAGTATCAAATAAGATAGAAGCATAACGGTTGTTTAGAAGGAACATACCCATAACGACATTGGAGTCCGGGTTTGTCCCTGCACTGCCCACCACATACACCTTTGCCGGAGCATTTCCGTTCCCACCTTGGTTACCACGTTTTTTATTTTTCAACTTCAAGCAGTCTCTTTTGAAATGCCTCTAAACACCACACTCGTAGCAAGTGCTAGCATATTGAGTCATTCTCGAGTCCCCACGATTGTTATTATTACCATTGAGACCAAAACTCCTATAGTCATGAGCCAGATGGCCGATCTTCTTGCACTTATTACATCTGGGAGCACAGGGTCCTTTGTGGTGATAGTTGCATTTTGTATACAAGGGCAATGATCCCGTGTACTCCCTCTTTTCACCAGGCCCAACGGTGTAAGCCCTCCTAGTGTTTTGTCTCTTGTTTTGTTGTTGGTATCCTGATTGTTAAAGCATTAAACTCTAACTTTCTCTTCTGCTCAGCTTGTCTTTCTGAAATAGTGAGGACTTTTTGATCCATCTGTTCATTAGCAAACTCAATTGTTTGTTCCATTGTCTTGGGTTGATATGACATTACATTTCCCTGAATCATATCAGGAAGTCCACCAACATATTTCTCAACTTCATCCGATTCCTAGTAAAACATCCTTCCACACATTAGTGCAAGCTCCTGAAAACGCAGAGTGTAACTCGCGACATCAGTACCTTTTACTTTTAGGTTCCAGAGCTCAATTTCCATCTTCTTGATTTCACCCCTTGGACAGTATTTGACTGTCATCATCTTCTTTAGTTTCTTCTAGTCGATATCATAAGCAACATCTTGAGTAACAGTCTTCATGTGGGAGTTCCACCATGTTAAAGCATTTCCAAGGAAAGTGCAAGTAGCAAGCTTAACTTGGTTCTCCACAGCACAGTTGTTGATATGGAACACTGATTCTATCTTCTCGAACCATTGTGACAACACAACCATTCCTTCAGTACCTTTAAAAGTAAGGGGCTGGCAATTCAGAAAATCCTTGTACGTACACTCACGCGGAATGCGTACAGTTCCTCTAATTCTAGTGTGAGAATTGTGGCTTCCGTCGCCATGACCATTAATGATATTTCGAAGAGTTTCATGATTAGCAAGTGCCGCAGACATTCTTGCTTCGATTAGTTGCTCAACAGCAGCAGCTGTCATAGGGGCAGCAGCCGCAGCAGCCCTTGCAGCAGCAGCAGCCCTTGTAGTGGCAGCAGCAGCCCTTGCAGTAGCAGAGGTTCTCCTTGGTGGCATATTGTTCTAAATCATAACAATATAAAATACGTGAGTTTTCATAAACATCTCAACATGACATAGGTACAACATATATAACAAGATCACATCACACCGTGATTATATAACATGACTAGGATCACAACACATAGCAGAATTGAGATCGACATGACATAATACAACACATCATATATAACCAGGAAAATATACATGATTGTCTGATACAAGAAATAAATAATACAAATCCTACTGCCACTCTAGCTGGGCATAAAACCCATAATACTTAGCCGGCTAACATGATAATAGCTATAAATATGACATGAAAAAGTAAATCTAAGCATAACTATCAGCGCCCTCGGGATCATCTGCATGAGTCTGGTCTCTAGCCTGGAGTGCCTGAATCTGTCCTAGAGCCACTGACAACTGTCCTTGTAGAAATGAAATTTGTGCAACCAATATCGCTGTCAATGCCTCCTGTAAAGCGATACGATGATCCTAAATTTGAGTGTGAGTCATATATGACTGCAGCTCCTAGTGAACTGCTAAACTCAATCCCACTGACTGTGCCCAAGCCTCTCGAGACACTAAAGCCTCCTGCTCCATCAATAACATAGTCTCCTGATGAAACTCTTTGTCCTCGATCAATACGTCAACTCTCTGTGATAAGCGAGTCTGTATGTCCTGAACATCCTCGATCACTGCATAAATATCTTGAGTGTCCTCCTCCCGAACCCCAGCAAGCTCAGTCACTCTATCATTGACCCCTTCAAGGGTCGTCGGTGCTACCTCCTCAACAGCCTCTGCTGGGTCTACCCAGACATCCCTAATACCATAGCCGACCTTCTCAACTCTCTGACATCCGATCTCGGCGTCCAGGGTTCCAATAAATCTATAATCTACTCTATGACCTCTAGTAGGTCTAGCAGTAGCAGTCGAACTCTCTCCCACCTCAAACCTCGATGTGGGAGCAGTCAGACATAACCTCTTACGAGGTGGTAACTCAGCCTCAGGAGTGTCCTCCCTACGGTTGACGGGTGTTGGTATGAATAGTGATGCTCGTAGTTATGGTAGTGGTGGTGATGGTAATGGTAAAGATGGTAATGGTGGTGAGGGAATCTGAGGAAGCGGTGATGACCAAGGTGATAATGGAGATGATGGTGGTGTAGGTATGGCAAGAAGTCTATCAAACTCTGCCTTAGATAGAAAGGGTATGGGTACCTGAGCTCGGATAGATATCCTCGCAGTTGTACGGTATGCAGGTGGTGGTGGTGGTGTAGCTGCAGACTCGTCCGTCTCGAACGGCTCTGTCTCCTCAGCGGAGGGGACAAGGTCAAGAACGGGTGCAACAACAGAGTCGGCCAGAGCCAGATGCTCCTCCTCCTCGTCATCATCAGAGGAGTCATCATCATCATCGCGTCACCTCTATCAACTGAATAGTCTACTGGACCATCCTCAGAGTCCTCCTCGGGATCCGAGTCAGCAATGTACCCTTGAGATAAGGCAGTGGGTAAGGCATAATCGGCGTAAGGCTGATCCTGAGCAACGATCTCTTCATCCGCTGGTGCCAGGTACTCGGGGTACTCTGGACCTGGAACATAATCTGGCGAGGGTGGTGCCTGCTCTGGCTCCTCAGGGCCAGGCACGTACTCTGGTGATGCTGGTGCAGCCTTTGGTGAGTCGGGCTCCTAGAGTCTAAAAAAGTCCACAACCCATGCTAGCGGTTTTCCGTGAGATGATATAGACGTATACGTAACCTCAGATGATGCTGAATCCTATGACATGACTGAATCTGTAACACTCAAACAGAGTTTACATTAGTACATATAAGACAAATAATAATATACTTAATATATTATAAATACGTATGTGAACCATGCAGCATCTAGTATATCTAACTAATGCAACAAGTAATGTATGAATGAATGTCCTATGAAAATCCCTTTGTATGATGCAACGTTTGAAAAAGGTTATAGTCTAAGTAAAAAAAACATTTGACCTGGTTCTCTATAACCTTGGCTCTAGATACCAATCTGTAACACCCCCAAATTGGGTTGCAGCGGAATAATGTGTCCGGGAGCGTTACATCATAGACCAATGGCACAGGATATGAGAACGACCTCTAAAAGAGTCATTTGAAATACGATACATTAGAATTATTGAAATTGTTTAATACAAAGCACAACGGCTTAAATTGTTCACATTTAAATGACAAAGATTTTAGATCATAACAAATATCCTAAGATGTAATGACTCCAAATCTTTTATGCATGACTCCCCAAAAGAGTATCCTCAATGTATCCTTAGCACCTCGTGCCTCATTGACCTGAGAAAACATGCTTTAAAACGTCAACATAAAGTTGGTGAATTCACAGGTTTATGTAAATATAATGTAGGACCGCAAGATTTCCAAGTGCATGACTATTGTAACACATACAATATCACAAAAATGTAATTACGTTTCCCTAAGCTTATGACACTGAAGCTCGACATGTATGAATTGCAAAATAAATTGTCAACATTGCCCTTGATGATGTTCTAACCCGCAACATCCCAAATCCGACATGATATACGTCTGTTGTCTGGCAAACTGGCACAGTGAGCGCTACTCACCCGAACATAGATGTCAATCCTAAATAGATCTCTTTATAACATTCGCGCTTACACAAAGTAATTGACAGTTTATGATAATGGGCTTAGTGGGTTATCGCTACTTAGGCAAACACGTAATCATGTTAAAATGTACACTTGCGTCCAATTTGTAAAACAATCCATGTTTCTCACCCTAAAATTTGTAAATCATTGTAATTGTAAAACATGGGGCTATGAACTCATCTCAGTAAATGAAGTGAGTGAAATAATTCAAGTGAGTGAATCGACAACCGATGTCCGAAGGCAACCTAATTAAATATAGGTCGTATGAGTACCATGTACTTTGTATAACTAATACCACATATAATTCTATATAGTTACATCACCACCTAAACATGTTTGTTTAATTTATAAAATTAAACAATATAATTTGTACTTGTAAAATAAATGTCCATGTATTTGTAGTTGTAAAAATGATATACTTGTCCAACAATTTGTTATTTGCCAAAAATACTTGATGTATTATTTATATAATTTCCTTATATAAATAATTTAATTATTTGAGAAAATAATATTTATAAGGTTAAAAACATTTATAAATGTCACTTTTAATAAAAACGTCGTATCTTTCTCGTTTAAATCTCGTTTCTAGCGTTCTTTATATGTATGGAATCGTATTTGAAAACTCTAATCAAATATTACATTTATTATATTCATAGTTATAAGTGTAAATTTATAAAAATACTTTTTATAAATTTTAATTATTGATATCGTATATTAATTGTATCTCATTCGTTTTAATTCGGTTTTTAGTGATTCTTATGTCTACGTCTTCGTAATTAAAAACTCTATCTAAGAAAATTATTTCCCAACAGCCCACTGTTATGAACAATAGCATGTTTTTATAAAATTACTTGTATAAAAATACTTTTTTTTGCAAACTTGTAAATAGCATATCTCCTTCATTTTAAATCCGTTTTTAATGTACCTTATTGTTTTGAAATCCTAATAACTTGTACTTTTTAAGAAAAATAAGTCCACATTTTATCAGATTCGAAATCCTTACGGTTTTTATAAAACCACTTTTACGTATAATCTTGCAAACATCATAACTTCTTCGTTATAATTCGGATTTTCAAGTTCCTTACATGCTTACGATCCTTGTGAGATGTATTATTTTTATAAAATATAAAGTAATTATTAAATAGTTCGAATGAACAGTAAAAATAAAAGTTTAATTAACTTGTTTTATACACTTTTAAACTTAATAAAGTTACCAAAAGTCCTCCAATTTATAAATTAACAACCATCATATATAAATTAAGTCCTCTACATTGTGTCCATCATAATAAGTCCATATTGTCCAAGAAAATTGTCCAACATCTTTATTTACTTATCTAAACTTTATAAATAAATAAATAATCATAACTTGACAAATAATTATAATAATTATCCATTGCTTGTAAATCCTTGTTTTAAACATAATAGCATATTTTAAACATCATCTTAACCACAAAGAAAATGAAATTCGTGTATGTATAGGCATGCATTTATTTTATAACTTTATAAAATAACCTAGGTGATGATTTAACTATACACAATTATATAAAACATAAAATTAACATGTTGAAAAGATTAGGTAACCTTAGATGAGTGCTTGATAAGTGAAGAAAAATGATCAAACCCTTGTGATCAAAACCCAAACCTAATAACCCTTAACGAAACCCAAATTTTCAAAGAGAAAACCCTAGCTTTGAACCACTTGTATAAACACTTTACACAAACCAACCAAGCTTCCAATATCTTATATATGCCTACGAGTGATCTTAGGACATTTGAACAAGTTTGGAAATTGAAACTATGAAGGGTGTGAGGCAGCTGTTTTGATTCGTGAGCAAGAGAGACAAGAGAGTGAGTTTTGATAGTAATTCTTGTTATGGTGAAGTGTGTGAGCACCTACACTTTATTGCCACTATATATAGCAAGACCAAGGCTTAGTAAAGCACTCCTTATCAAACCATAAAAGGTTTTGGAGGGTGTTTTGTGCTCGACAAATTTAAGGTTCAAAAGAGGGAACCATAATGAGTTTTTAACTCATTAAGTACATACTAGGTTTAGTTTTTATATTGTTTGAGTTGTAGGTTTAGGAAACATGTTGCTCTCTTTGGAACATTGACATTACTTAGGCTAGTAAGCATGGCTTTTCTTGTTGGTTTGCCTTAGTCGTGAGTTTTGGAAGCAAGGAGAGACAAAAGAGTTGTTTAATGTATATTGTACATGACTAGGGTTTGGGGACAAGTTTATGACTTGTAAGAGGTGATGTGATAACACTTGCATGCTTGAGATATGTTTTCCTTTCTTGTTCATGGTTTAACCGTGGGTTTAGGATGTAAGGGAGACAAGAGAGTTGTTTATTGATTAAGTACTACGCTAGGTTAGTATAATATAATTAGGGTAAAGAATTTGTGTAGTACTTTAGCAACATGGATGGAACCATGCATACTTGGTGGCCTTGTGGTTTGGACGTGGGTTGGAGCAAGAAGATAGACAAAAGAAAGTTCTTTGATCCATTGGTTAACAAATAATGTAGTTTAAGTTTGTTAGTGGAGAGTCGTTGAATTAATTTCAAGCCTAAATATGTATGTAAAGAGTAGAATTTGGCTAGGGGCTGAACTAGATAGTAGTTCATGAGGTTTTTGAGTATTTGTGGGTATTAGTGGGTATTTGTTGAAGTGTAGGTGGGTTTATGGTTTGCCATGCATGCAAAAGTGTAGTTTTATTGCATTACGTAAACGTTTTACGTAATCAATAAAAATAAAAATCTTAAAGTTATAAATTATCATCCTAATAACTTTATAACACTTACTTGACATAAACATTTAATTGTTTGATGCCCGTTTACGTTGAATGCTCATTTTTAGTTTATGCTATTTAGCTTAACGGTAAAAATTAAAAGTAAACGCGCAAAAACCTAAAAATAAATAATTGAATAATTGAAGTCGTTAATGACCTGAAAATGTGAAATGTTACAAAAGTCTTGAAAACGAGTAATATCAAGGACAGGTGGATATATTTTCCTTGGATTTTTAGGTCTCTCGTCTCTTTGTTCGAATGGGGTTCTCATGTGAAGTCTTTGAAGTGTGCGATTTAGGGTTCTTTTAGGTTCTTATAGTGGTTCAAGAAGTTCAGAATGGGAAGTACGTGTATGCATCCAAAGTTGTTGATAAGAGTTATTAAAGTGAGAGAGCAAAATCAAATTTGGGGGAAATCAATATCGTTTTCTGAGCAGAAAAGTGCGACATATAAAGAGTTTGTGCGGCGTACTTAGATTTGAAATTTTAGATTCATGAAAGGTTTTGGTTGTAACGTTTATGATTATATGTTACAAAGAAGATTCGAAGCTTCAGATTAAACGTTTTAGGAAAAACGTTTGAGTTTTGTAGAATGTGCGGCGCACATAGAATTCAGTATGGCGGGTTCGTGATTATGGAGCAAAGTGTGGCCCACTTTGTGTAACAAAATTTACACAAAGTGTGCAAAGTGATGATTTTAGAGGAAAAAGCGATTATGCTTTAAAAATTATCATAGAACATATTAAAATCCCTGGCAACGGCGCCAAAAACTTTGATGTGTTGTAAAAGCTTTAAATTTATAATACTGATTTCACCGAATTTTAATCCAACACACGGGTAAAGTATAACCCCCGTATATAGTATAGTATTTCAGGTTAGACGAGGTCGTCCACAGGGATTTGGTTATGTTTGTATAATCCTAAGAATTTAAAAAAATAACAATAAACTTTTGCAAATATAACGATGATTAAGTAAATTCAGTGATAAGGAGATATCACTACTCGGATAGCTTCATATAATTCAGTAGCAATTATGATAATTATAATCTCAATGTTATTCTTAATTCATGGAAAAATCTTTTCTCATCAAAAGAATGTTTTCACCAAATAACCATTATGACTCAAGACTCATATTTAATTGACTCAATCAAATGTGTCACTCAATCAGCCAAGTCACTATTATTTTGTTTATTAATTAACATAAGCGGATTTCTCCAACCAAATAAGAAAGACCAAGACAAATCTTTAAAACCATATAATACATAATGGGTCTTTTGACCTATACCATTATGCATGTACAATCAAAAGAGATAAACAAAGTTTATAAGATTAGACACAATAGGATTGCAATATAAACATGAGATTGACAAGATCATATTAATACCAAAAGCTTCTTTATCATATTAACACATACGAGTAGTCATAAGAGGTTTAGCCTCTCATGCCTATCGAGTTCATAATAACATAAATAAAGAGAGTAATAAGAGGCGTACAAGATTCGGCTAGATACGGATGGTTAACCCGATTACAAATAACCAGACTATATATAACCCTTTTTATTTTGATACAACTAAATTTTAAAGTGTATACGGATTATATGAAATGGCTTGGAAATCCGACGCTATTTATAGGCTGAGCGAGGCCAGTAGCGCGGCGCACAAATATAAAAGTGTGACGTACTTCTGCCTTTGTCGGTTAAAGTTCTTTAATGATGGACACAAGTGCGGCGCACATCTAGGAAAAACCGGCGACTTCAAGCTTTGACTGATTTCATTCATTACCAGTATAAGTACGATGCACATAGATGTAAGTGCGGCGCCCTTCCTTGTTGACTTGGGATTTATTCTTTATTTTCTTCTAACTTTGCTTCCATAAGGTGTAAACACTTATATCTAGGACATTTTAGTCTTGGACTATCTTCAAGTGAACTTACCACACATTTCATTGCATTAGGTATCAAAAGTTCACGAGAAATGATAATAATATATATATTAACGCCACCTAAAATATGTATAATTAAGGCGTTATCAATGTTTTGGGAAAATTGAGTGAAATTTTTTTAATGTTTGAGATTGGGATGTCAATTCATGTCTCCGGTGTAATAACATATTGTTTTCATATAGCTTTCAATTTTCTTTAACAAATTTATTATCCTAATTTGTATTTCTTTTATTCTATACTTATTTATCCAGACAAATCATAACTGACTAACTTGACACACCAACTTTTATTAGAGTCGGGTTTATATAATGTTGCCATGAATTGAATAACACCATTCTTTTAAGTAAAAACCGCTAACGTTATCAAAATTAAATTTTAGAGCAATACTAGGTCTCTACTCGTCCGATAAACGGTTTTCTTGATAATTTATTAAATTTTGTAAAATTGTGTTTAAGATTCAATATCCACAAATAATAGCGTCATGTCCATACTTTCAGATGGGTAATATCAAATGAGTCAAAAAAGAATAAGATGACGTTTCACTTACGTGTTTAAAAAATCATATGTAATAAGAGTTGAATTATATATGAAATCAATAAAATAAAATAAAAAAGTATGAATTACTGCTAAATAAGTATGTGTTAGAGTTGATGGTTGTAAATGTAGAATGATGAAACCCCTTGAGGTATGATTTATTATTGACCACTATTTATAGTGGTAAAACCCTTATACCCTAAACCCACAAACGGGCTTGGGCCTATTTATTTACTAACACTCCCCCGCAGTTGGAGCGGGAGTACAACGAACACTCAAACTGTCATGAAACCTATCAAATAATGCCAAAGGTAAGCCCTTAGTGAAGATATCCGCATACTAAAACCGAGAAGGAACATGTAAAACGCGAACCTGCCCAGTAGCAACCAAATCCCGAACAAAATGAATATCAATCTCTATGTGCTTGGTACGCTGATGTTGAACCGGATTAGAAGACAAGTACACAACACTCACATTATCACAATACACAATAGTGGCGGAAGATAAAGGAGTATGAAGCTCACGAAGTAAATTCCGGATCCAACATGTCTCAGCAACAACATTGGCAACACTACGATACTTAGCCTCAGCACTAGAACGAGAAAGCGTCGGCTGACGCTTAGAGGACCATGAGAGTAAGTTGTTGCCAAGAAAAACACAATACCCCGAAGTAGACCGTCGCGTAGTCGGGCAACCAGCCCAATCAGCATCCGAATAAGCAATCAAGGAGTCAGTAGTAGATGAAAATAGCTGTAAACCATAGTCCAAAGTCCCCTGAACATACCGCAAAATCCGCTTGAGAGCAGAGAAATGAGGCTCCCGTAGATCATGCATATAAAGACAAACCTGCTGCACATCATATGTAATATCATGTCTAGTGAATGTGAGATACTAAAGAGAACCTGATAAACTCCGGTATAAGGTAGGATCAACAACCTGAGTACCACCATCCCCCCAACTTAGATGCAGTATCAACAGGAGTCCGAGAAGGATTACAACCAACCATATAAGCATGCTCTAAAATCTCCATATCATACTTACGCTGTGACAGAAACATACCAGAAGAGTCACGCGTAACTGAAATGCCCAAAAAATAATTAAGTGCACCCAAATCTGTCATAGAAAACTCGCGATGTAAAGAAGCTATAATTTGCTGTAGCAAACGATCACATTAAGCAGTAAGAACAATGTCATCCATATAAAGTAACCAAAACGCTGTATCATTACCCTGTCTGTAAATAAATAAGAGGAGTCACAACGACTAGGAGTAAATCCAACAGTAGTAATATAAGCAGCAAATCGCTGAAACCAGGCGCGAGGTGCCTGCTTAAGACCATAATCCGGATGCTCAGGGTCCCGAAAACTGGGAGGCTGATGCATATAAACAGTCTCAGCTAAGTGACCATGTAAAAAAGCATTCTTGACATCAAGCTGAACAGGCCAATGTCGAGAAATAGCTAAACTAAGAACAGTTCGAATAGTGCCCGACTTAACAACCGGACTAAAAGTCTCATCAACATCAACACCCTCAACCTGTGTGCTACCATTGGCAACAAGACGTGCCTTATACCGACTTAGAGTGCCATCATCCAAAAACTTATGGTGAAATAACCACATACAACGAACAATATTGGCACCCTTCAGCCGAGGTACACTAGTCCAAGTTTTATTTTTAATAAGTGCATTAGACTCGTCAAACATAGCATTTTTCCAATTGGGATCATTAAACACTTCTTTATAAGACAAAGGTAAGGGAGAGATAGTAGACACATGACGAGCATAACAAGGATTAGGACGAGTAGTCCCGACATGAGAACGTGTGACCATGGGATGAATTGACATGGTTGGTGGATCATTAGTGGGAGCGGGTGCATATTCAGGTACAATTTGGGGCACAGACTGAGGCGTAGGTGGTGGAAGAGGTGTAGGTGGTGTAGGTGGTGTAGGCGGTGTAGGTACATCAACTAGTGGAGTATGGACCGGTGCTGGAATGGGAATAATGGGAGCGGTGCGAATAATTGTAGAAATAAGGTCAGTGGAATTGTCCAAAAAATCATAGGAAGGTGTGGTAGTGGATTTGGTGGAGGGAAACAGAAACACCATTTCATCAAAGGTTACATGACGGGAAATGATAATTTTATTTGTGTTAAGATCAAGGCAACGATAGACAAAATGATTGGCAGCATGTCCCAGAAATATAGAAGGTGTGGCACGTGGTCCAAGTTTGTGATTTGTATCTATATGTGGATAACAAAGGCATCCAAAAACATGAACGACACTATAATCGGGTTGCGCACCAAACAGGCAGGTAAAGGGTGTCTCATTATTGATGGCACGGGAAGGTAAAATATTCAATAAATAAACTGCCATATTAAGTGCCTCAGTCCAGTAATTGGGTGGTAAATGTGCTTGAAACAATAAGGTACGAATGAGATTATTAATTGTACGGATCATACGTTCAGATTTTCCATTTTGTTGTGAGGTGCGGGGGCAAGAAAATCTAAATTGGATACCGTTATCGTTAAATAGTTTATGAAAAGCATGATTGTCAAATTCACCACCATGATCACACTGAAATGACTTAATTTTGCACTTAAACTGAGTACGAACATATTTACGAAATAACAGAAATTTAGACAAAACATCAGATTTATATATTAACGGATAAACCCAAACATACTGAGAATAATGATCTAGAAACAAAACATAATACTGGAAACCAAAAAGACTTGGAATTGGAGGGGTCCACAAATCCGAGTGAACAATGTCAAAACGCAAAGTAACATAACTAGACGAACTAACAAACGGAAGCTTCACGTGTTTACCAAGCTGACAAGCATGGCAAAGAACGGGAAGTTTCTCTTTATTACAAGAAATAGAATCACTAAACACAAGACGACGTAACACTTCACTTCCTGGATATCTAAGCCGTTGATGCCATGTATATTGACTGGTAAGAAAAGCATGAGGTATAGTGGAGGGCTTCGTAACAGGATAGAGATCACCCGTGCTATCATAACAGAGGAGCACCCATCGAGTTATGAAGTCCTTGACAGAAAAACCAAAAGGGTCAAACTCAACCGTACAAGAATTATCACCGACAAACTGACGAACGGAAATCAAGTTTTTGATAATATTGGGAGTGATTAAGACATTATTTAAATGAAGTGGACGAAAAGGGGTAGACAAAACACTATGGCCAGAGTTAGTAACGGGAATAAAATGCCCGTCACCAACTGCAATAGACGGGTAAATGCACATATTAAGAATATCACTAAGACAACGTACAGAATCATTAAGATGAGAACTCGCACCTGTATCCATGTTCCAATTGCCAGAGGCCGGTTCTTGAAGAGTATTGGTTTTAAATGCATTCGGCAAAAGTGTAGCTTGACCCAAACCTTGTGAACCGAACTCAAACAGCTGACTCGGATGAAAAGGCATACTAGGTGACTGTCCTAAGTGAACCAAACTAGGGAAATAACCTCCTTGTTGCTGTGGAACCCCTATCGTAAACTGAACTGGCGGCTGTGAAGTTCCAGGTACAAGGTGAACCCCCTGCGGTGGACCAGAAAGAGTCTGAACCCCCTGCTGTGGATAATGGACCCCCTGCTGTAGTGACCTCGTCGGATTCTGAACCCCCTGTAAGAATAACCCAGCCATTCCCATATTGGACACCCTAAAAGAACTAGGCAATAACTGTAGACTTACATAAATGGGTTGCGCAGATAATTGGGCCGAAACACTTTGAAACCCAGGAGGGACAGAAACCGTATAAGCGACTGGAGGAGAGGGGGTGGAAATATTAGGAGCATTTAACCCAAACTTAGCCAACAGGGATTGCAACATATCCAAATCCGAGTGTGTCACACCCGGCACACTTGAAGCCGAACCCGAGGTACGAGGGAGCAAAGTAGACTTGTCATGAACACCATTGTGAAGATACTTACAAGCATCACCAAACCGACAAGAACCCTTAGCAAAACTCCAACACGGGTTGTTTACTTTTTCCAAAGAAGGACCACGCCGAGCACTAGTGTTGGATTTAGCCAATAAAACCATGGGAGAAGCGGAGGTAGCATCAACAAGAGGGTTTTGAACCCTAGACTTTAGGCGCATCTCATGAGTAGTCAACAAGGATCTAACCGTTTTGAGATCGGGAAAGGGTTCCCGACTAACAATAACGGTAGAGATCGTTTCATAGGTGGAAGGTAAACCCTCAAGCGCGAAAGTAACAACATCATCATTGCTAAGAGGGGAACCAAGACCATTAAGAATCGAAACAATAGATTCTCTCTTTTGAAAATACCCGTCAATAGATAAATCTCCAAGCTTCAAGTTGCGTAGTTCGGCTTTCAAAGCCATAGCACGCGGGCGCTTGTTGTCTTGAAAAATAGCCTCAATATATGTCCATGCATCCTTGGCAGTGGTAGGGTTAAGATCAACCAAACGTTTCCTTAGTGATGGAGCAAGTGGCTAAACATGGTCGTTTAAGGTGAAACATGGTGAAACATGGTCGTTTAAGGGTCTCTTTTCTAGTTTTCAAAAGTCATTAAACCAAATAACGTTGTTTTGCTCTTCGCAGTATTAAAGATATACAAAAAGGCAAAACACACACACAAACACATCAAAAATAAATCTCACACAGACGGTGGAGAGATCGGAACATGTAACGGTCTTTTACATCTTGGTGAAGAACATCAACACGAATATTGTTTGTTGCATGTAAGTGACACATTTTTATTTTTTCACTTCATTTGTGGCTGTCGTTAATAAAAAAATTGTTTTTGACTCCATCGATTTTAAGTTGTAGTTGTGTTAGGGATTTTGGTTGGAATGATGGGTAGGATGGATAATTACACCTAACATATCATATAGTTGGCTGAAAGTTTGGATTTAGGTGTTACAGTTTGTGTTGGTTGTTTATTTTAAGATAAATTGAAACACTTAATGCATGATTGATATTAGTTAGCACCGTGACCATCGAGTTAGTGAGTCGATATTTATAGGAATAGGTAACCGTGACCATCTGACCCAGTTTGAGTTAGAATCACTATCAAAAGTAGTAATTATGTCATTACAGTTGTAGATGAATTAGGTAGACATAAGAGGAGTAACTCGGCTAGCATGTTCTTCCATATTGATTGTTTAGAAGCCATTTACTGTTATTGTCTATTATTTTTTGTTCATTAGATTAATTCTACTAAAAATATAATCGGCGGATTTAATACGTACGTGACAACTCTTAAAACTGCTAAACATTTAGGTTCTCTTCGCTTCCTGCGAACAACCCACTCTTGCCGACTAACTATATTACACAGATCTAGTACACTGCTCGTAAGTGTTGGTAATTGTCTGAAGGATTCGGTATACTATAAATTTAAAGCTTAGATCACACACATCAGTATCGGAAAAAATATAAGCGACGTTGTAAGGTTTCTCCACCGATGAAAGAAGCTTGTTGACATAGTGCATTGAAACTCTCGAGTTGGGTACTCAAGGAGTGGAGTAGGACGAGGAAAGAAGTTCCCGTAGCCGAACCACTATAAACACTCGTGCATTGGTTAGATCTTTTCATTCTTTATTCATAGTCTTGTTAATACATCATTTATTATTGTGCATCTATATCTCAAAGATCTCACACATAAGTTTCGTAAATATAATTTAAAACAACAAAACTATTCAACCCTCATTTCTAGTTTTCCACAAGCTCCCCTTTTACCTTCAAAGTGCGACTCAACTCATCATAGAGCTTCAACAAGTCTTTCTCCGCTTTAACATCGTTAGCAATTTCGGTTTTCATCTACACGAGAAGCTGTCAGCCATGCTAGTGGAACTGCCACCATGACGAAGTTCTTGAAGATGGACCATTTTTTTGTTACAGATGTTAGAGAAATTGCAGAATATAAATCTTAATAATAAAATTTGGTTGAATAAGTAGATGTTAGGAGAATCTGGTCATCCAATGAACAGTTGAGTCATATTAGTCGCTAATGCGAGAACTGTCTATGAGGTTTGACAGGTAAAACGTATATCGGATTTGACATATGGGCTTTATAAATTTTGAGCACATATTGCATAGTATTCAATTAGTTTTTTTCTAATAAAACATGACTTACAATTGAAGAGCTTCATAACAATTTGTCAAGTTGTCTAAGAATAAATAAAAGGCATGAGAAACGAACGTTTCTATTTAAATGTAAACACGTATGGAAAAGAAATACCAGCCTATACAATCACATATGAATGGTTAATTAAATATCGAACGATACACACTAATGTTGACAGTAAAAAAGTTGGCTAATAGTATTTACAACAAATACACGTTTTTTATAACGCTCTACCGCAACGCGTAGACACGTCATTACTTGTTTTTATACAAATATTTATCGTACTAACATATAAATATATGTAAAGATAAATTTTCCTACCAAAATAATTTTTAGTAAAAAAAATATGATAGCTAACAATTAGGTAATTCTTAATGTAAGATCGATTTAAGAAAGGTGTTCTAATTTTAGGATGATTTGAAAAATTGTTCTAAATACAGGGTGGTCAATTTTTCTCTTCTAAATATAGGATGGTCAATTTAGGGCCTACATATATATATATATATATATATATATATATATATATATATATATATATATATATATATATATATATATATATATATATATAGTGTGAGGTTCTTTTCAGAACCAAATAAATGTACAGAACTGCGAGAACCAATCTGGACCATTTATAATTTGATCAATGGTTAAAATGATATGTGGCAGAATTGTAATTAAACTAAAAATCAGTTCTTATTATTTGAAAGTTATAAGGGCATTAATGTAATTTTGTGTACTAAAAAGTTTACAAAAATTACAATAATTAAAGGAAAAAAAACCTGTACATCGGTGATAAAAAAAACTGCTCCTAAAACCATATATCCTCTTTCCTCTCTTGAAAAAAAGATCTACATCTTCAAAAATTTAAGATCTCATAACCCAGATCTCATCCACACCCTCTTTTACTTTCATTAAATTCTAGATCTCATAAAGAAAAGCCATCCTAAACCAATCCCACAAACAAAAATCGTCCCTCTCATTTGGAAACGACATCCCTGGTCACCGATCATCCATCGACACCATCATTTTAAAAAGTGTCGCGGCACAACCTATCTTTTTTGGATTTTCAGGTTACGCGGTGAGCCTTCGAATTTCATACGGTTGTAAGATCGGTTGTCTAATAGTTTTGTTATTTGGTTTTTTAATTCCAGGTTTTCGTTCAGTCTGATGTACCTATTTTTCTGTTTCAATAAGTACTTGTTAGATTGAGAAACCCCATATCTTGTTTGCAGAAACAAAAAGTTATTTTTTTCTTGTAAAATCAATTCTTTGCATAAGATCTTTAAAACACTCTCATAAGTCATAATATTAAGCGCCTGACATGTTGACTTTTTTAATCCTCTTTTTTGTTTTATGTCATAAAAAAGAACTAGTCATGTGGTTACATATATAGTCTTATATTATCGAGAAATCACAAGAAATGTAGATGCACACATATTTATTCAATGATTTTATATTAGTTTACATGTTTAAGTCTAATTGCATTTGTGTTTAAAACAAACATATCCTAAAGTGTTGTTTTATTTAAAGTTACAGCATGTTCATGAAATGGTTTATATGTTGATATAAAATTGATGACATGAGTGTGCATGAGTGTCACAATTAGTGGGTTAATTTTATTTTGGTATAAAAGATGATACACACAAAGATAAGTCAATTAGTTTTTGGTGTTAAAATTGATTTTATTTTTACCAGTTTATCATTGCGTTTTATTTAGCCATGGTTCTTTGACTTTTTTTATGTGCAACTTTAATATGATTTATCATGTATATGTTTACATTTTTATGTCCATGTGAATGCTAAGCCTTATACTGAATCTGTTTTTTTTTTCTGTTACTCTGAAATACAATTAACAAACATATTTTTTCTTGTCTTTTAGTTAACGTATATGATTGCTTGACATTTGGTTGAAGTATATAAGATTATAGGAACGGTGCATATTTGTTTTTTGATTGATATGAAGTAAATAGAATTGTGTGCATATATGTTTTAAGGTTGATATAAAATCAATAAAATGGTGCATATGTGTTTTATTGTTGATATAAAATGAATAGTAGGTGTGCATAAGTGTTTTATGGTTGATATAAAATCAATGAACCGATGCATATGTGTTTTGTGGCTGATATAAAATCAATAGAAGTGTGTGCATATGTGTTTGTTGGTTGATATAATATCACTGTGCATATGTGTTTTATGTAGATATATAATCAATATATGAGGTTGTGCATACGTGTTTTTGGTTAAAATAAATTTTGATGGAAGTGATGTTTCGGTTTTAGTCAAACATGTTAAAAGATTGTTAGTTTAGATTTGTATTAGTGTGTGATTTTTTTCTTTGGTATTAGTTGTATTATTTTCTATATTTTCAGTTGGTAATGCTCTTTATTGTTACAGAAATAAGTCATTGTTCCCTCACCAACACCATCGCCTTTTACGTTGAACGTGCTCGCGTTATAACCGGAAGCTAAAGATAAAGACGAAGCAAACATGGACAAATCTTATAACCGAAAGCTAAAGATAAAGACGAAGCAAACATGGACAAACTTTAGTGAAGATATACACAAATTGTGTTAAAGATATAGTCGATTGAATTTCTCCTCCTATGTTTTGTGATTTTTAAGTTTTTTTTTTTTTTTTTGAACGGCAACTTTATTAAAAAAAAACTAGCAAGGAGCTAGAAAGACATTACAAAGAAATAAGATAGGGGTTTTTTAACCAATACTCCCAAGAAAAAACCCTATTACATCTACTAGAACACCATAAAAAGGACCAAGAAACAATGTCATCAAAAATCGTCGAACGATTAGGAGGCGAAGCGTCAAAGACCAACTGATTTCGAAGCCTCCAAATCCGCCACCAAGCAACATAAAAAACACCTTCTAAAATAGACTTGAGACGGGAAGAAAGTCGAAAGGATAAGAACCAAGCATCCCAATCCGAGAAAGAACAAATCTCCTGCCAATCCAAATCCCACCAACGACAAATTTTACGAAGAACAACCCGAGCCACGTCACATCGAAAGAAAACATGCTGAACATCCTCCATAGCAGCATTACAAAGAGGACACAGATGGGAATCCAACAAAACACCTCTACGGCTAAGATTGACTCTAGTAGGTAACCTATCACGACGAGCACGCCAAGAAAAAACATTAACTTTAATGGGAATGAATTTTACCCATCTCGTTGCAACATCCGACGAAGGGAGAAACAAGTCATCAATAAAGTTTCTGATGACTTTAACCTTGAACTCTCCATCTCCCGACAAATCACAAGTCCACCTATCTTTGGAAGACGAGAGGACAACCGAGTTCATAATTGAAGAAAGGTCATCCCACTGCTGCCGCTCAGCTCCATCACGCACGTCCCGGCGAAAAGAAGCTGAGACCGAAGAAGCTCCCATTTTATTAGCCACCACAATCTCCTTATCCAATTCGAGAGCAAACAAACGGGGAAACTGAACACAAAGAGGGGCATCAGCTAACCATATATCATACCAAAAACTAGTACAAGACCCGTCCCCAATCCGCTTCTTACAATGCGAAGAAAAATCAAAACCAGAATCTTTCAAAGATTTTACTTCACGTAAAATAGAGCACCAAATCGAGGGTTGATCGGTCACATGAAGATCAAACTTTGAGCCATAAATCGCTTGAATAACTTTACACCATAAAGAGCCATCGCCAGAAATGAAGCGCCACACCCACTTCAACAAAAGAGCACGATTCAACGCGAAGAAACTTGAGACACCAAGACCACCGTTCAGTTTGGACGCTAAGACATTGTCCCAAGCTACCCACGAAATCTTTCTATCCGAAGAATCAACACCGTTGAAGAACTTACTACGGATAGATTCCATAGTCTTCAACACGCCTTTTGGAACCTTAAAGATTGACATATAATAAATTGGAGAGGCCCCAAGAACGGATTTAAGAAGGGTCAATCTGCCGCCTATGGAAAGGGTTTTAACCTTCCATTTAGATAACCGGGCTTGGAGTTTGTTCACCAAGCCAACCCAAGCCGACTTCCGAGACATACACTCCCCAACCGTCACACCAAGATAACGAAAAGGAGTGTTCAAAACAGCACACCCGATCCTATTCGCCGCCTGCACAACAACATTCTGAGAAACCCCGACACCCAAGACTTGGCTCTTAGCAATGTTGATCTTAAGACCCGACGCAAGATGGAAGCAATTAAGAACTTTAACAATATTATGTAAGTTCTGTTCGGACCACTCTCCAATGAACATGGCATCGTCAGCATAAAAAAGATGAGAAATATTAACCGAGCCATGCAATTGAAAACCTTTAAACAGCCCATCATCAACAACACGGGAGAAAGAGATATGTAACGACTCCATAATAAGAATGAAAAGATAAGGGGCCAACGGATCACCTTGTTTCAACCCACAACAAAAAGGGAACTCGGACGTTGGGCTACCATTAACCAATATGGAAGCCATGGAGGAAGTAAAAGTACCACGGATCCACCTACACCAATTCGGCCCAAACCCAAACGCATGAAGAATATCCAAGAGATAATCCCACCGAACCGAATCATACGCCTTAGCAAAATCAACCTTAAAAAACATAGCTTGCTTCTTTTTTCTCTTACACCAGTTTAACATCTCATTTAAGATAAAAGGACCGTCCAATATTTGTCTATTAGCAACAAAGGCCGATTGAGTCTCGGAAACTAAATCGGATATAACAGTAGCCAAACGATTAGCTAAGACTTTCGTGATCACCTTATAAACGCATCCAATCAAACTGATAGGCCGAAAATCATTAACGAACTTAGCATCATTAACTTTAGGAATTAAGGCGATGAAAGACGAGTTACACCCCCTTGGAAACGTACCAGACTTAAAAAAATAGTCGACCGCATCGCAAAAATCCGCTCCGACAAGACTCCAATACTTTCTAAAAAATTCAAACGTATAACCATCGGGGCCAGGAGACTTATTCTCGCCACAGTTCCAAACAGCCCTACGAATTTCGTCCCTCGATACTGCCCTATCCAGCTCATCCACCTGATCCGAAGATAACCGATTATGAAAAGGAGCATTAAGTTTGAGACGATCATGACACGGTTGCTGAAATCGAACTTCAAAGTGATTCTTAAATGCCTCCTTCACAATACTCGGATCAGTACACCAAGTGCCCTCAACGAAAACACCACGAATCGACAACTGAGACCTTTTCTTATTAATAATACCATGAAAGAATTTAGAATTCTCATCTCCTTCGATAGCCCATTTGATTTTAGATTTTTGAACCAGATCCTTAACCTCCAAAAGTTTAATATCTTGCAGCCGTCGGTTTAGATCCATCCGATTGAGAAGGATGTCATCAGAAACGTTTCCCCTTTCCAAGTCTTTATCAATAGAGATCAAATCATTCTGTAGGGAATTCTTTGCGTTATGAAGATGAAACTTTTTATCTTTAACCCATAAACGAATAATAGACTTAAGGTCTTGCAATTTCTTCTTGAACCTAACCATAGCATTGGAATCAGAATGCGAAAAAGACAACCACGCATGCTCCACCATCGAATCAAAACCCTCCATCCTTAACCAAGATTGATAGAACCGAAACGGAGTCGGACCAAAATCAGACAAAACTTCCCTCAAAAGAATAGGACGATGATCGGACAAGTGACGGTCAAGACACAAAGCTGAAATAGACGGATAAAGCGAGATAATACCTTCCGTAACAAGAAAGCGATCTAATTTACTCATTTTGGAGGCTGAGGGATGCGACCAAGTAAACGAGTACCCTTCCAACTTGACATCCACAAGACCAGAAGACACAATAAACCGATCAAAACACCGTGCACTAGAAACATTGAAAGACGAACCAAGTCTTTCATCCATAGTCCGAACGTCATTAAAGTCACCCATTATAATAGCTTCGCCGTTCCATCTCCGTACAAGATTAGATAAAAAATCCCAAAGAGCCCTTTTGCTCCCAGGCTGTTGAGGAGCGTAAACCGCCACCAAAAGAATCTTGACATTACGAGGTAACCATGTGCCGTAAATAGCTATAAAATTATCAGAAATAGTAGCGCCATCTTTCTTGAAGATAGAAGCCTCCCAAATACAAAGAATACCACCAGAATTCCCTAATGAGTCACTGGCAACAAAATCAAAGTTTGAATTTCCCCATAGGGACTTTACGTCCATATGAGAAATACAATCCATCTTTGTCTCTTGCAACGCTAAAAAATTGATCCTATGCTTACAATTTAACTCCTTAACCCACTCCTTTTTCGTCTTGTGCCCAAGACCTTGAATATTGAGAGAAAGAATATTCATTTAAGGATTGTAATTAATGAGGATGAGAAGGGTAATTGTTGGGAGGAATGTGAGGTGATTTAAAAAGAATAATGGTTTTAAATTGAATGGAATTAAAAACCTTGCATCCAAAATGGTCAAGAATGAGCCAACCTTATGAAATTATTGGAAAAGGTAGAAACTATTCTCCATTACAGGAATCATGGACCTCCTGTGAATGGTTCCATAACCTTAGCATCCACCCTAGGCATATTCACCATGACTTCTCCATTATGTAGGACATCTTCACAAATCTCACCAACATTACGTGCGTCACAAAGTTTTATTAGGGGTAAAACCAGGAGGATCGATAAAGAGGTACGAAACTCGCATCACGAGACGCCTTAGCGGGAAGTTTATTCAATAAATCATAAAAAACAAACGGATCCTCTGATTGATGTTTGTCCGTCTCCTTACCATGACCATCAACATTACATTCATCCACATTATCACTAAAAATTGTCTCGGAAACACCATCCACATTACATTCATCACTGACTATTAATCACATCACTATTCTGCGCCCCATCATTAAGACACTTACAAGCGACGCCATGCTTTGATTCGTCATCCGAGGTTATAAACAGACTCTTAGGTTCAAGAAAAAACTCGTATTCCAAGTAAAAAAATTCCTTCGGCCCGTCAAAGAAGCGGAACCAAAAAAATTGGTGCCTTATTACAAAAAATCACACCTTGAGAGCTTTTCTCCATGGGAGGTGGGGGGGGGGGGGGGGAGGGGGGGGGGGGGGGGAAGTCTGTTGTTTTGGTTAAAGAACAGAGGGGGGGGGGGGGGGGGGGGGGGGGGACGAAAGTGGGGGGGGGGTGGTCGGTGGGGGGGTGGGGGGGGGTGATTTTGTTGAATTTGGTGAAAAGAGTGTGAATTAAATGAGAATAAATGGGGTAATTGAGGATTTAGGTAGAGTGAAATATACATGAATTGGGAATACCTTCAATGTCCACAAACCAAACCACACGTTCATCACTAACCAAATCATTATAGACATTAAGAAGCGAATCAGAACCTAAGTTAACGTACTACATGATCCCAAACGACTTTTGCTTAGAACCCTCGTTATCCAATTCTATCAACACCCATAACCCACCTAAAAATGACAAGCTTCACAAGCTCAAAAACCTTCCTTAGCTATAATAGAATCCGTAAGGTTAGGAATGAGTTTAATATCTGATCACACGCCTGCCATGACATGACATGAGAGCGGGCACGTTCAAACAACACAAGAATCAATCCAAAACCAACGCCTGTGATGAAGAATACAGAGCAAACAGAGGCAATTCAATGTGGAAAAGTCACTAGCAGCAGAAAACAAATGACCCAAATGAACCATGCGCGATTGGATGAGAAGGCCCCGAGTGTTTTACTCCAGGTTTTGTTTCACGTTTCTCAAACGGCAACATTGGCATGGAGATGAGATACGACCAATCCAAATCGTACAAAGATTTCCAACCAAACGATCTAAATCGTTAACACGAATAAATCTGACAAAAGCAAAACGTTTACCTGCTATCATATAATATTACATTTTATATGCATATATATTGGGAGCCGAAAGTGAAAAGTTGGTTTCCTGAATTCGTGTCGAAAAAAGTTTAAGAAAAAAAATAACCGTGTTAATTTTCTTTGATTATTTCATATATAAAGTGACCTTTTTAATCACATAAAAGCTAAAACCTAACACTACTAAACAAATTTTTTAGAATTGTTTATCCAAGAAGCACAGCTAGCTTAAGGTTGTATTACTCCGTATAAGCTCAATGGAAATATTGTATTTAATCTTAAGAGTAAACTTGTAACTTTAGTGCCTAAATTTCAGTTTCGTCCGTAAGACATTCTGTAAAAGGTAACAGACAATTTTTTTTTCTTTTCGATCATGCTTTCTCAATTTTTAACCGACTAATTTAGAGGATTTGAACAAACCGTCATATATACTCAAACTAAGTAATTGGCGTGACCGTATCGCATTGCAACTGACAATAGTTAAACTTAAAACCTCTTATATTTTAGTGGTAATAGCCACAAGCCTTCTGTCTCACTTTAAAGACATACACTATAAGAAAAATAAGAACAGGCTAATGAAACATACCAGTAATATATTACTGCATGCAGGTATAACTTGATGAATATATTAATACGTGCATGAACACGAAGGTTCGCTTGAGTTCTGTAGTAGACGCACTTGTTTTTCTTGAGGCTTAACTTTGAGTGATTTTCATAAATGGAGCAGTACAAAAACGTTTGACTGTAATTGGCATGGGAAAAGTCAATTTTTGATCAATGTATGGCATAGATTCAAACTAACATACAGCCTTTTCTTTATTATCTACCATGTATAGCCGAGGCATGTATGGTTATTTAAATATGGGTCACGTTATTGTAGGATGATGATTATCCACAAAGTATAGTAATTAAATTTATTTTAAAACCCTAAAATACAAGGCGGTAAGCGAACCCGGATGACACAATAGAGTCTTGATCAGTTCATATGCGTCAATATTTAATCAAACAAATGAACTGACACGAACTTCTAAAAGGGCGAATTTTACTATTCATCTTCGTTCATCAAGAAATGAGGTTGTTCGTGTTAATCTATGTTCGTTCATTATGTGAAAACCGTAGAGGGGGGTGAATACGTTTTCATTAAAAACTTTAAGATCAAGAATTACATCACTCTTCTACCGGCGGTCCCATATATATATAGGGTGTGCGCCGAAGTAACTCAGTGGGCCGCCCTATTTATGGGACCGCCCCCAGAAGAGGTTATTGAACCTAATAATTTGTATCAAATCACCAATCAAAGTTTGACGCAATATGATAAGTGTCGATCATAAGGTTGTACAAATGATCTAAAGCATATTCTAACAATATTAACCACACTCACAAAATTTAGCACAATAGAGTTACACTACTTTAAACGAACAGGATATACACAACCCTATCACACAATCATGAGTACAATGCAGTATAGAAAGTAAAGCGATAAAAAAAAATAATTAAGTAAAGCGAAGGGTAAAAGAAAATAGCAAACCGGACACGATTGATTTTAATAGTGTTCGATCACGAACAGAAGCTCCCCTCTTCGTTCCGCCCTCCTTCGCGAGCAATGTGTGTTTCCTCGAGGAAGACGGTGGGGGTGGTGGGGTGGGGTGTCGTGTTGGGTGGGGGTTGCTTGTCTGTGGGGGGGACGGGAGGGTGTGTGGGTGGGGTGTGTATATAGGGGGGGGGGGGGGGGGGGGGGCTGGGGGTCGAGAGTTAATTCCTAATCTAACAAGCTAGGGTCGGCGCCGATTAGAGAGGAGGGTGGTTTTCATGTTTACTATGGATTTATGTGTGTGGAGGGGTGGAAAGTTGGGAGTTGGTAGAGTTAGTAGTAGTGGAGGGTATGTTAATTTAATGGTGGGGTGGGAAATTTATTTTATTTTAAGTGTGTTTTGTATTGGAATTTACAAGAATTTTAAGCTGCCACTTACATTATTTTTCGACACTAAGCTAAATTCGGTTCTATATCTTACGCAATGACCCCAAACTACACCCCCAACACCACCAATGAAATATCCAGGTCCCAAACTCCATAACCAACCTGATAAAACCATCCCAAACTACACCATCCATTGGAGGCATACTACACCCCACCACCCGCAAGTGCCCTGCCAATGGCTGACCTTGCTCTATAAGTTACACCAACTCGCCTCACCTCACCTCCCACACTTCGAATCTCGAGATGGACCGAAGTATCTCTCTTTGCACATATTTTTGTGAATATAATAGTGATTTTTCACGTGGGGAAATGAAAGAGTAAAATTTGTTCACATGTGTTGAGGACCATAGGGGAGGAAAATTAAAAAAGTTAAATGATCAAACCATTTAGAGAGATTTTAGTGAGATCCTAGAACAAAAAAAGAACTTGGGCCGAAATTCCGTGCTAAACCACTATTTTATAAGGAGCAGAAAAACAGCCTTCAGGAAAACGTGCGAGAACCCCCACAGGCGCGTAAATAATGGGGCCGCCACATAATATAATGGGGGCCGCGCTGACCGGAATTCAGGGACCGCCCCGTCCCGACGCTCCCAGTTTTTGCTTTTTTTGTGGTGACAAACTTTTCTGGTGAAAGTGACACTTATTTTAGGGGGGAATGACCAGACTTTGAAATTCAAATAATTACCAAATAAAATATTTCTTTATAAATCAAAAATAATTTGTCTAAATAATTTTTGAGAAATAGTTTTGTTAGTATTTTAAACCGTACACCCGAAACCGCCCCCCCCAGACATTCAAAGCACCACCCCACCACTATACCCGTCAAGAATGACACACCCCAACCTTATCAAACCGACGTTTCATACACCCCCAGTCCGTCCATAGGCAGCCAACAATCTCCCACGCCCGCAGTTTCCTTCCGTGATAAGGCGCCTATCAAGCATAAGATATACGCGACCCTTAATGGCGACCCTGCTGAATGTTACGTAAACGTCTTCCAAGTTACATGTTGTCTTTGCCACAATCATAAACAGGTAGTGTTTGTGATTTTTAGTATTTGTACTTTGTGTTATGTAGGGGGGGGCTCATAAGATTAAATATCGTAATATTTGCACTAACAATCTCCCCCTTTTTGATGATGACAAAATATGTAAACTATAGCACATAGTAAAGTTTAAAAGTTACTCGTTTACACTCCCTTTCTCAGTGGCTTACTCTCCCCCTATTGTCCGAAGCACAAAAAAGGCATAATGTGGATTATGATTGGAGCATATAATGTTTATAAGTGGACATGAGAAGAGGGCACGTGCTCCGAGTATATATGTTGGGAGGAATAGAAGAGGATAAGATGCTACCGAGTATATAGGTTTTGAGGTACATTCTCTGTATCGGAAGGAAGAGGTGAGAAATATAGGTGAATGTGATGGTGTGTGTTTCTTGGGGGTAGGGGTGTTGGGATGAAAGTGGGTGATGTAGATTGAAAGATGGGCAAGAATAGAGGTAGGTACTTCGAGTGGTAAAGGATTGATGATGGTAGTGTTTGGGTATGATCCATAGATATTATATTAGTGATCCAAACGTCATATAACTACCACCCCCAACTCATACCCGGGGGAGCGGGGGGGGGGGACTGGGCTCCAAACAATCTGATCTCAGTCCTCAAACGTCCAATACCAACGCCTTGATGATTTACGTCCACATAGCTCCCAATAACTCCGTCTTGGACCTGAATGCGTCCCCAGAGGGGGGGGGGGGGGGGGGGGGTGGGGGGGGATAATGATCAGGGGCGACCATTGTATATTGACTCTACGGGGGGGGACGGATCTATGGATCAAGATAAGATTAAGGGGCAATCGCACCTGCGCAAGGGAAGTTCAATGGCATGTGTAAATTTGAGGAGGGGGGGGGTGGCGAGGGGGGGGGGGGGGGGGGGGGGGTGGAATGGGAGAAAAAAAGAGTGTATGCTACCCCCTTTGTTGATGAACTAAGGAATTCAAGATATTATTGTGCTACAAAACAAAGTTAGTAGAACAAGTGCACCTCTCCATAAAACAAACATTAGCGTGGAACTAGACATGCACTATAGTTTTATTATTCTAAAGTATGTACACAGTAGCACCGATCCTACGCCACACACACCCCAAACGTCAAACATTAAAAAGCACACCCACCCAGCATCCCTCCCACGCCACGCGCCCATCAGTTTCGCTCCCCCCCGCTACGCCCTGTCAACACCCCCGCGCTCGTTTTAAATAGGGGAACGAGGCAGATGTGGATTTCCGTAATATATGATAAAAAAAAATAATAGAATTAATAAGATAACTTATGATAATAAACTTTATGTAATTAAAGATATATAAAACCGCATGATTTTTTTTTTGTGTGTGACGGGAGGGATGAAAGATTGGGATTATAGGAGGGGGGGGGGGGGGGAGAGAATGACCTTTTAAAAGTAAAACGAATGACACTTAATCTATCATGCCCAAGATAATGTCAATGGATAGATTATATATTCTCTAAAAGAATATTATATGAAAATTATAGTCAGAGGGAAAGATGGTGGACTTTGTTGGGAATGATATGTTAATGTTGAGCTTGGGTGGGAGATATACAGTGGGTTGGTGTGAAGAGGATTGGGTGTAGTTATGGTTTTTCGAGTGTTTTACTGAAAGAAGGAACGTGTTACAAGAGGTTGTTAGAAAATATTGATATATCATTTATGGGGCGGGTGGAAAAATGATTTTGGCGAGAGGAGTGGGAGTGCAGAAAAGTGCTATAGTGGTTTGGTTTGGGTTGGGGGTATGGGGGGTGTGGGTGGTGTGTTAGTTTGTTGACAATTTTGGAGGAAAAAGTGGGATTGAAATGAGGGTGGGGAAGTTCTTTCATGGTGGAATAATAATGAGAGACTCAACAATGTGGTGACTCAATAACACTTGAAGATTTAATATCTTCTTTATGTTCTTCACTTTTTAGAAAGTGGAAAGTTTAACGAAGGAGTGACATTTGCATTTCGCAAATTACTTAAATATTTTGGATGAAATAATTAAGTTGTCAAGGGATATAGGAGGAATTCTAATAGTAACAAGACTATTAGAAGAGAGAAGAAACGTTTAGAAGTGAGAAGAAACGTTAGAGATGAGGAGACTTATTAGAAGTGAAACGACTACTAGAAGAGAGAAGAAACATTTAGGAGTGAGAAGAATCGTCTATGAATTTGAGACAAGACGTATGCGAGATGTGAGGACCAAGGTTTGTATGTGAGGGGATTTATTGTGAAGTGATGGATTGTAAGTCTATCAAATGTAAGGAATGTGTTTGATAACGAATAACTCGTGCACTTTACGTTAGGTGTTACAAGTTACATGTTTGTCATCATCAAAACATAAAGAGATCGTATAGATTAAATATCGTAATATTTGCACTAACACATTAAATGTTAAACGTTCGAACATAAAAAGGAATTAAGGAAAACAAAAATATTGTTGGAATTTGGTAGTCGATTTCGCAAGTAATGGTTAAAAAAAAAAAAAATAAACGTTTGTATTAATTTTTTTTTTTAAGGCCTATTAGGGGCGACACGCGTTAAACACATAGAGTATGTTTTATTCACGACAGAATATTTAAATAATCCGTTATTAACATTAATTTGTTTAATAAAGTATAAGTGGGGGAGGGGAGGTATTTAGGAAAAATACAAACCTGAGGGAACTTAAAACGAACAAACCCCAAAACGGGCCGAAGGATCCCGGGGGGGTGGGGGGGGGGGGAGGGGGGGGGGGGGGGGGGGGGGGGGGGGGGGGGGGGGGTGGGGGGGGTGGGGGGGGTGGGGAGGGCCGAACATCGCCCAAGGGTTATAGAGGGGTGTTTGGTTCGGTTATGGGACAAAAAGAAAGGGGAAAAAGGAAACTTTAGGTTTCCTTGTCCTACAAGAATTGGGGTATGGTTATGTGCATATATAAACACATACCCCTCACCTCATTCTTCATTCAATTGATCAATTATCAAATCCTAAAACCTAAATAGTTTTCGGTGCTCTTCTCTTCCCTCAAAACCCTAACCGAAATCCTCAAGGGATTTTTGGTTTTCCTCTCCACCGAAAATTTTTGAACAAAACCCATTATATAGGTTTTTTTGGTTTCTTGTTTCTCTTGTTTGGTGATTCAAGGTTTTACACGTGGTGCTTGTTGGTGGTTCTCCAAGCTCGACATAAGCATAAACCCACTTAGGGTTTATTTGATTTTCGGTTTTTAACCCTAACCGATTTAGGGTTCTTTGGTTTTTGGTCAAACCCTAACCGATTTAGGGTTTACTTGGTTTTTGGTTTTTGGGTTCAAGCTTAAGCGGTGCATTTGGATTCGGGTATAACACAAGGTGTTTGGATCAGGGGGGGGGGGGGGGGGGGGGGGGGGGGGGGGGGAAGGTAGTGCGGGTTAGCAATATCTGCTAGTTCTGCGGGTTGTGTAGGGTGTGGGTTTGGGGGTGATTAAGTTGTGATGTTGGGTTTAGAGTAGGGGTGATATTGGGAAAGATCAAGAGGATATGTATTTTATTAACTTGTTAATGTTATAATTATTTACTTTATTAAGTGTTAATCTTATGTGCTAAAACTAGATCCATTCCGCTGCGTACTCGTAGCTAAATTGGTTACCTAGTATGTTAAATCCCAACAGTGGCATCACGAGTCAAATCCTTTTGCCATTAGGGTTACACTTTTGAATTGTATCTCTTAACTTTGATTTAACAGGTGCCCTAAGATGATAATTCATATGCTTGATCTGCTTTGCGCTTAAATTTTGTTATTGTCTTCCCTAGGCATGATCTGGCAAAGATTAATGCAAATCCTTAATCAAATATTAAATAAAATTTGTCGATAGAAATCTTGAATAACAATTGATTGCAAATATTGTAAAAAGAAAAAAGATTAGAATTTGTTATTTAAGTAAGATATGTTCTTTTAAAATAGATTACACTGATAATATAAAAAAGATATCTGATTTATTATGGTAACTAAAAAACTTTTTATTTTTTGTAAACTTGATCTTTTAATATTTAGTCTAAATGTGGTTTATCCTTTCAGGCCATAAGACTTACTCAATCAACTCTTGTGATGAATAGGTGCCACCCACAACTGTCGTAGGCACGATTGTGGGGTGGTGGGGGGTTTTGGTAGGTGAGTTGGGGGGGTTGTTGTGTGGTGTGTAGAGGCGGCGGGGGTGTTGGTAGTTCTGGGGGAGTTTGTGGGGAGAAAAATTTGGGGGTAGTAGAGGTTGTTATAGGTGGGTTAGGGGGTGAGGGGGTTGAATGTATGCTTTTTATTTGTCTCTAATATGCATAGTATTACTTGTTTACTTGTTTACACGTCTAATATGTATGCAAAACGGACTAATACCTAATGAAAGATGATGTTAAAACTTGTTTATTAATTACACGTTTATATACTTGTTCACAGTGACCTATTATTTGTTTCATGCAAAATTCAATTTTGAGAAAATTAATAAAGACATTCACAACTTATCAACTAGCTTACCCGACTCATTCCCACCACGATGCTGCTATTGTGCCACCTGGATGACTCCGGCACATGCCACTATGAACAAACTTCAACGAGAAGTTAAGAGGGCGGAATTATGAGGGTCAACCCACCTAAAGAAACTCAGTTTTAATGACCATCGCGACAGGACGCTGCTTCTCCGCTTCTTTATAGGCGTATTTCGGATTGAGTGAGATAACCGTGAACCCTGTCCAGGCCCGAAGCCCCTGAACATACAACCGCTTGAAAAACCCCCAACGAGCACGCCCCTGATAAATTTTTATAGCCATCCACATGACCATCCCCATATAGCCCCCAAATCTATGCCTCCCCCCCATATAGCCCACATTACAGTAAATGCCCACCCAACCAAGAAGCACAAGCCATTGGCTAGCCTCATATCTGGCCAGACCCCAAGGTCATTCCATATCACATAGGAAAATAAACAGGTTCACCGGCTGGTACATAACCTCTACCTATTATTTGCTAACCATCTTGCTTGGTCAACTTAAATCCGGTTACCTGGTCAGACCTCGGGTGCTGTGAGCATAATAGTGAGAACTAAAACAGGCTCAACAACATTATTATAGATTACTAATGATTATGACCGGTCTGATACATCTAGAAAGTTGCATTTAAATCAATTAAACGCATCGACTCTTACCCACTTGCCCTAACGTCAATTGATATCTCCCTGGTCAGACTCAGGAACCAACCTCGGGTTGGTGAGTCACGTATGGCTCTTAGTACAGACCAACTTCCAACAAAGGTTACGAATACCAACTCATCCAGCCAAAACAGCAACAAGCCCCACCACCACTACGAAGCCCTTAAACTCCCAATTCCGTCATCCACCCCTCATACGACCCCCCAGACTTACAACTTCCGAACGAAGTAAACCCACCCACCCCAGGCGCTGATCCCCCTCCCCCAAACCACTTGGCATGGGTCCACCGAGGCAAATCTTATGGATATGTGCACTCCTCTCTTGAAGACAAGATACCTCCAAGAACAAGATAGAGAGCCAATACCTGTTCTTGTCATTTTCCCCTTTCCTCCACAGCGACAAAGCAAATCCTCCTGATGTCCGTACCCACCATCAAGCTATGGGGTACGGGGCTTAGAAGGACATTGATGGTCTTTGGCAGGGGATGGCCTTATCTGCCCCTGAGACCCATCGAGCTCTCAACTACAGTAGAGCACCTTAGGAGTGCATAAAACAAAATTCTACAATGAACAGAACCCGTTGTAAGTACAAGCGGGCCTATTTAGGAGCTTCTTCAAACCGAGACGGAGATGTTCCAGCGTGTAAACCAAGAAGAAGGGCAGTATGTTTTAAGCTCCTTACGGTACTACAAAGAAGAGTCAATATTGTACACCATGGAGCATCAAGGCCATGCTATTGACACGAGAACTTAGTCTGCAGCCTTAGATCTTTGTTTTACTAAGGCGAAGGAATACGATGGTTTTATGCAAAATTACACCATGCAAGAGCATGGGGGAAAGACAATTAAAAGAGTTGCATGCTACGCTGAATGCATACAATGCTCAAACTCTTCCTCCAAAAGAAGTTGCAATCCCTGCCTTACATCTATACCAGAGCAAGGGGAAAGGATCCAGAAAAAAACAAAAGAAAAAAGCGCTTTAGGCTGTGGCAAAGGGAATCAGAGAAAGGGTGGGGGGTAGAAGAGGAGGGTTGATGGGGCTATGCACCTGTACAAGCAAGCGAAGGTGGGTGATAAAATTTAAGTTTTTAATAGTAATAAACAAAAATGATAACCAGCAAAGGACACGATCTTCCACCAATGCGGTGTGGTGGGTCAATAGAGAAGAAACTGCCCCATATATTCTCTCATGAGTTGTGGAAAAAGAAGAAACCAATCTCAAGGAAGCTGGCATTTTAGGTATTATCACATAAGAACTCTACTACGTTCCTATACCACTTAGGTATTATGATACTGGTTGTAGGACTCACATCTGTATAACTACTTAGGGTCTTAGGGGAAGTAGGGAACTAAAGCCGAGAGCTTTAAGTCTGTACGTGGGCAATGGTCATCGTGTAGCCATTGAAGCTATTGGCGATTATCATTTGTGACACCCTTGTGGGGCGTTGTTGTTTAATATCAGTGCACGCATTGTCATTATGCTTCCTCTGATTACAAGGGGGGATCATTTAGTTTCACTCTCGTTAGTACACTGAATGTTATGTTTAAACCGCTAAGCGCAATGCAAACTCACTTTCTGTCTATTAAGCCTACTATGATTTATATTAAGCATTCCTCGGGATGATATATATGAAAATTGTTGTCTGTCTTCTAATAACCAGAACAGAACTCAGTATAGCTTTATCCCCAATCCCCGGCATCCACGCATATCCCACAGGCAACTAGTCTCCTTTTAGGCATTAACGACTATGACACATTAACCTAGAAACGCAGAGCGCAGGTTGCAAACATGAATGACATCAACATACAACACCCATCAAGTCTTTTTAAAAGTGTGTGTTTGCTTGAAAGTCAGGAAAGAATTGCAAGAAAACCTATCTTCACGATCCAGTGGAGAGGGCCCCAGATCTACTTGGACTATCCACACCGATGTCAGACCGTCCATAAAAGATCATTCAAGACAAGGAGCTTACTACTTCGGTCACTTTGTACTAAACGCCTATAGTCGTTAAGGATCAGTTTACCTTGCATAAAACATAAACCTGAAGTGTTTTGGAAACTTTTAAAGTATTTCAAAATGAAGTAGAAGAATCAACTACTCGTGGGAAGCCCAAAATCACTGACTTCTAATCGTGCGTGAGCCCACTCATTCTTCACGCGTAAATTGAGGGCCAATCAACTAAACGGCTCATGGGATTAATTGCCCAAAGAACGCCCCTCTCCCTCTACACGCCCAACCTCATGGAGTATATGTCAATAGGTCGAGAAAACGAACGATGCTGCGCCATGGTGCGCTCCCATGACTGAGTCAAACGTACTCTTCCAAAGTCCTTTTGGGATTCAGCCCTTGGAGAGTCGTGAAGCAACAGCATTCTCAACAAAGTTCCAACTAAGAAAGTTGAAAACATGCCCGCCATAGCCTCCGAACAGGCCAAGAAGGGGCCAGCCCTAAAGCTGACAATACATAACCAGCAAGGGGTAGTTGCTGCCTTTGTTGAGGGCGTGATGGCGAGCTGACCAAACCTGGAGCAAACTAGGGGGGGGGGAACCTAGTAGATCTATTAAGTGTATTATACCGGATACCCGACAGAAACATTTGGGATATTCTATTCTACTACCACACGTGAGAACAAAATCTCTATTGTTGCTCGAGAATGCTGAATTTCCTTGAGAATAGCCTTATAAATCACGAAGCCAGAGTGAAGATCTAAAGATCGTTGAAAATTATTCAAGAAGATAGCTACGCATCCGAGAGAGAGCTTGGGGTGGGGACCCGAGGAGCTTTAAATCATATTGGTTGGATAAAGATATTGGGATGTTTTAAGGTATTTGGTGTGTAGTGGCATAGTAAGAATGAGTTGGAATGTGGGTAAGAGGGAAATATGTGAGTGGGGGGGGGGGTTAGGAGTTTAGTGTGTTATGTGGTGGGTTATAGTGTACACCTTACTATAAAGCCGCATTTGTTAGATCCTGAATCTGACAAATTGGCTTAATGCTATGAATATGAAGATGCAATCCATGAAAGACAACAAAGTTTGGGAGTTAGTTGAACTTCCTCCTAATGGAAAAATCGTTGGTCATAAATGGCTCTTCAAAAAGAAGACTGACATGGATGGAGCTGTACACAAGACCTAATACAGGCTCGTTCCTATAAAAGTATTATCGAAAGGTCTTCACTAATAAACCCTAGGGATTAGATAATGAAGAAATCTTTTCCCTCCTGTTGCAGACATTAGAGAATTAGGGAATCATATAGCCATAGATGCGCTTTATACTATGAGATTTTAGGCACATGATGTCAAAACTGACTTGGCAGTTCCCCTCAAAGGATATCTACAATGAAGAGGTATACATGGAGCAACCAGAAGTTTTGTCGAGCCAAAATTTCCAAAACGAGTAGCAAAGCTGAAATTTCAATTTATGGAGCTTAAGCAAAGCATCTAGCAATGAATAAATGATTTGTATGATGAAATTAAGAAGTTTGGATTCAGTCTAAACTCATAGACGAGGCCATGTGTATATGTTAAAGCTAGTGGTTGTTATGTCACTTTCCTAATCTAGTATGAGACGACTATAAATGATCATTGGACACAATAACTCCTGTTACAAAAGTACAAACCTAATCTTGAAAGAATGTTTTGACTCAAGCACTATTTAGGAAAAGCGCATTACATTCTAGGAATCAAGATCTATCGAGATCAGACAAGAGCGATTAAAGCTTGGTTATGTCAAAGTGGCCATACAATGAGAAAATCAAGAAAAGATATTATAGGAAAATTCCAAATGTGGAAATGCTTCCCAACGCAAGAGAAGCTTAAATTTTGTAAATCTCAAGGTGCTTCAACACCTGTCTAACATTCAAGTGCATGAACAAAAATCCATACGAGCATTCGGCTGTTGGATCAATTATGTATGCTGTGAGATGTACTCGTCCTGATTTGCGTTCGCGACAGAACATAACAAGTCAATTTCAACAGAATCCAGGTGATGCTCACTGGACTGCTGTTAAGAACATTCTGAAGTATCTTCGCAATACTAAAGATATGTTTCTTGTTTACCACGAGGTGATATGAAACGAGAGCACATGAGTTCTTGCTACGACTGATGCTGGATATCAGACGGATGCAGATGACAAGAATCTCAAACAAGATATGATGTTCAGTTTTAAATGGAGGTGCTGTTGACTCTACAGGGGGGGGAGGGGGGAAGTGTGCACAAAGACTAATTAGTTAGGGGTGCGGATTATAGTATTAGAATTTGGTGTTGTGTGTGAGAGGGAGGGGTGGATGAGGGGTATGGATGGGGTGGTTTTGGTTTTTTGTTTGGATTGGAGGTAGTGTTATTTACAATGAAAGAACCCAATAAATATGTATTAATGATAATACTGAGCCATAGCAACTTAGCGAAAAATCATGGAGTCACTAAAGGTGCAACAGAAATTTTATGCGTAAAAGTTCACGATCCCCTTCGAGAAACCATAGAAATGGGGTGATGTTAGGATAAAAAAAAAGTTGACAACTATATGACCAACTTAGCTGACCTTTCAGGGGGGCGGGGGGGAGGTATAGGCGTTTAGCAATTTCCGGAATACAGTTCTGAATAGACTGAGAAAATTAGGAATGATACCAGCAAGTAGTCTCATGTAAATATGTTGTTTATTAGTATTTTGGATTAATTTGGAATTGTAAGACATTTTTTTACTTTACAGATGACTGATGATACAATGGTATTTGATTATTTCAATCAAATACATGACTAATCAAAACCCCCTAAGACCCGATTTCCTCCTTAGTACTGAAACGACCAAAACACACCAATGTATCCATTGATCGGATTAACAATATGAGGGATATTACGGTTAACAATATGGGAATATTGTTACATAAGGCAAATGTGAGCGTTGGTTATATTCTTTGAATATATGGATTGTTCCCGCCAAACTCGTGTATATTCACAAGGGATGCATATTGGATACCCCACCTTCGAATATTTACTTTTGGATCCTCATCATGAGTAAATGTCGAAAATGGTTTAAAAGTCGTCCTTTGACTTGAGATACAAGCAAGTTCTGTGTGTGTGGATATCACTTTTTGAGTCTAAGTCAAACGCTATCCTGAATAAGGTAGTCATAAAGGCTATTCTTGGTAGTGATGTGAAGCAACATTCACAACACTTGTAGTCAACAAACAGTTTGTTCCTCCACCTAATATGTGCAGTATGATACTATGAACCCTCTCCAGAATTAATCAGATAATTGCATGGCTGTGCCCAAAGGATAATACAAGATGATTCTTGATTACATTTGGTAAATCTGAATTAACTCTATAACGAGAAACATAATTTAAACTATATGGAATGAGTTAGGATCCATATCCATGGTTTAAGGGTATCTAGAACAAAGGGATGATGATTATAGCAAGAAATAAACTAACCATTAATAAGCTGAGATTGTTCTTGAAACTATTATCTCAAGTACTTCTAATCTAAAGGTAATTGTGCGTGTTTGCTAGACGTTGCCAATTATCAGTATATATGTATCCCGCTACTCTGACTCCCAAGTGGGAGCTATTGGAAAATGGTAGTCGGTTTCGCAAGTTATACATTAAAAATACATGAGCCTATTGGGGGCACACGCGTTAAACACATAGAGTATGTTTTACTTCACGATAATATTTAAATAATCATTATTTACCGTTAATTGTTTAATAAAGTATAACGAATATTTAAAATATGAACCCGAGGGACTTAAATGAACAAAACCCAAACCCGTGGGGTGCCTTTGTTTGTCCAAACCCCAAGAGGGTTCTAGTTGGGGTGTTTGGTTCGGTTATGGTGTAAAAGGAGGGGGAAAAGGAAACTTTAGTTTTCTTGTTGTACAAGAATAAGGTTAGGGTTGGGAGCCTATATAAACACCCACCCTACACCATATTCTTCATTCATTCACAACACACACAAAACCCTAAATTTATTAGGCTTTTTGCTCTCCCCTCTTCTCAAAACCTTCGACCAAAATCCCTAAGGGATTTTTGGTTCTTTCCTTTTCCCTCAACCGAATTCAACAAAACCCTCTAAGGAGTTTTCGGTTTTCTTGTCTTCCTTATTTAGCAACACAAGATCACACGTAGGAGTCCGTTTGGTGGTATCCCTTGCTCGACGATCACAAAACCCACACAAGGGTTTCAGTTTCTTTGGGTTTCAGTTTGTACCGAATTTGGTTATTCGGTTATTAGGTTTTCGGTTAAAACCCTAATTAGGGTTTTCGATTCAAGGCTCAAGTGGTGCGTTTGGGAATCGTTATAACACGTGGTGTTTGGATCGTGAAGGTAGACTAGCAATCAACTCGTACTCGGTTGACGTGTTTGTGTGAGCAACCGTAGAGGAAGTAACTTAACTGCTTTACTTGTTTCAAGTTCAAGATCAAGAGGTAAGTAATTATTTACTTTTCATGTTATAATTATTTACTTTATTAAGTGTTAATCTATGTGTCTTAACTAGATCCATTCCGTTGCGTACTCGTAGCTAAACTGGTTACCTAGATGTTTAAATCCCAACACTTATACTACATTGTTTTTTACATGTATTACATGAACATTCTTTCTCTTTTTAATTTTTGTGTTTAAGATATTTTGCGTTATTGATGATTTATTTACGTCCAATTAGAATTCGTCAAGTAGCCCACCCATCCGGGCGGGCTATGAAGGGCGGGCTATGAAACTAGTAAAATGTGTATAGGGTCAAAAAAATTGAAGGAGCCACAACTCGGTCCCTTATAGGTCCCTCATTAGAGGTCTCTAAAGCATGTCCTCACTAGCAATACGTGACTAACAAACCTTGGATTTAAGTCAAATCTATAATTTCAATCCGAGAAAACTAAACTACATGTTTAAGGATAAAAATATATTATGTTAAGTGTACGTTTAAAGAAAAGTTGGAAAATATGAAGTGACTAGTGATTTTTAATCTATAAGTGATATGAAGGAGAATAAGGCCGAGTGTAATAACAAATCTAAAAATCGCATGTATAATTGTCAAGTCGGCATAATCACCACCAAATGGCCTAGTGGTAAGGCCTTTGACTCTTTAACAAGAAGTCAACGGTTCAAACATCGCTAGGTGTGTACATTTGAGAGTGACTATGGAGGTTCACATGAGCCGACGCCGGGCTATCCAAAAGGGTAGTCCCTCTGGGATTAGTTAGCTCGCAATGTCGAGTCGAAAACCTAGGTAACAAAAAAAATTGTCAACTCAGAACGGAATTTTTTATTCTCTTTACAACCAACTTCTTTTTTTCCTGAAAATAGGTGAATTGTATTATGATCATAAAGAATTTGAATACAATGAGCAATCCTGCATTTAGTGGACATACCCCATTAAACACAAGGAAGCTAAAACAAAATACAGAGAAACTACATTAAAGAAGCCAATAAAACAGTAACAAAATCACCCATTCTTCTAGTCTAGGACAGAACTCTAGCACTAGGCATCTATGGTCAAAATTCATTGCTTGACTATATTTCCATTATGCAAACACCCTACATGTGATTAAAACCTCCCACTCCTTAATCACAGAGGCTCTTACACAACGGCGTCATCAAGACAATGAGAAAAATTGCAGTTCCATTGAGCCTCTTTGCATATAGCTACATTTCTGGCAAGCTGGCATCACTGCAAATGCAATAGACACTCAAGGATACTTCTCACTGTGACTACATTTCCTATAATACTACTTTATTCTTTCCTAAGATGCATCTACATCCTCATACTCAAGAAGAAACAGAGAAAGCAATATAGGCATCATCAAACTGGCACTCCACCATGTAGCCTTCAAAAGGCCTACTTACCAAAATACAATCAAACTAAAGCAAGAAACTACCTATTAGATCCTACTAATAATAACCTTAACTTCAACTGCCAATTCAGCCTGCAACTTCATCCTCACAAATTAAACTGACAAAATTAGAAAATGAAGAACTTCCGAATCTAATGTACTAGCCATCTGCTTTCTTTGAAAACCATAACTTCTCAGGATTTTCTAAAAGATGAAACAGGCATAGTAGACAAGTTACTAGCCAACTCTAATAACCACAATTTTACACAGCACCCAATTCAGATCTTTAAACCCATATCCAAACACCCCTTAATGACATTCAGATAGCTTTTAGTTTTATATCCACCCATTCAAGCCTCCATGATTGTGCAACTTTTATCACACCTTTGAATTTTTACCTTTAAGCTCATCAACTTAGTCTGATATTATCACTGATTACTTTCAAAAGTTCAGGTTCTTTTCTTTCTTCATTTTTGAAAAACCTAAGATTTCTTTACAACTAATTTCATTACCAACTTAATGTATAAGACAACCAACTTTATCACCAAAATAAACCACATTTAAACAAAAATATACCACACAAAAACCTTTTAATAAACACACATATACAACAAACCTCCAAGACTTGGTCGTCTGGACGACCGAATTCTCTCCCAAATCACCTAACACGCGCCTTAGATGGAGACCGTAATAAGGTAGACGCATTGTTGATCTTCCAGCTAAGCATACAAAATGCGGTCCTGCACCTTATTACGGAAGGTCTGATAAATGTTTGCAAGTCAATGCAAATAAATTTATACACCAAAAACTAAGGTTAATAATATTTTGAAAAATATCATTCTTCATACCTAACTACGTATTAAAATATAGGGAAAATTCCTAAAAATGTGCAAATTTAAAGGTTGAATGCTTTTTTATCTTACCAAAAAGTTTTTTCTCAAAATACTCAAAGGACAACTGAGCAACTTAAAAAAATTGACATGGGTCCCTTATTATAATAATGAAGTACATTGTATGTATAATAGGTTGCGCATAAGTACAATATGTTGCCTATACATTTTGTACTATTAATATTATTATAAAAGATACGTGTTAATTTTTTTTTGAGTTACCAATTGCTCTGAGCTATTTTAAAGAAAAACTTTTGTTTGAGATAAAGTAACGCATCGTTTTGGACTTTTTAGGAATTTTCCTTAAAATATATTGTTAGGTATGGTTCGGCATAATATGTGCTTGGATACCATCAATTCATGATTGCTAAGGATACCGTATATATGGTCCGACCAGTAACAAGTACATCAATGGTCATAGAATCATAGATGATGATTGATGGACCACGATTTAATTAGCTGGTCTTAAAAATGGGTATCCTTATTGGTACCCCCTGGCCCATGAATAGTGCCAAAAAAAGTACAAAAGATTCCTTTTGTACCCCCTTTTTTACAGTGCAACGCAGTTTTTTATCAGTTTCTGTTCCGTAATTTTTGACAGTTTCATACTTTTGACCTGTTAAACTTTATATTTTTCGTTCCGTTTTTTCCGTGTCACAGTTTTATAACATATACAAATTTATAAAAATACAAAAAAAATAAAAAATAAATAAAAACGCATAAAAACCGGGAGGGGGTACAAATGGTGTTTCAGGGGGTACATATAACATAAGCCTTATTGAAATTTATTTTTCATTTTTATTGTATATTTTTCTTTATTGTTTTCCGCGCATAGATAAATAAATACTAGTAATAAATACCATTTATTCCAAAATTACGGACATTTTCTTTTCACTTTATATACATATCTATATCTATACTATAAAACATTTGAGACTATTTCTTAATTAGAAAGTCTGAATTTTCAGACATTTACACTTACTTGTTATGGTAAATTTTCAAATCAATTCGAAACCATATACATGTGTCTACTTTATTTAAAAGAGGTGAACATCTAAATATACGCAACCTAACTTTTTCAAAAAAATACTTCGAAATTAGTAAAATTTACTAATATATTACTAGAATCGCTAAATAACTTTCAAATTTTGAATAATATACGTAATATGACCGGGTATTGACCGAAATTTGACATGTTTGACTGGTTACCATATCCAAAAGTTACAGAAATGGTGCATGTGATTTGTGTTGGACTTTCACTGTTAGTCCCTTAACTTGTTTTTCACTTAATTTTTTTTTTTTCACTTAATTAAAAAAAATTCACTTAAATTTTTTAAATTTTTTTTCATTCTTAATTTTCAAATGTTGACATTTGCTTATTTTTTTTTAACGCAACGTAATTTTTTTTCATTCTTAATATATTTAGTTCGTTCTTAATTTTTTTCTTCGCACTTTTTAAAAAAAAAATTTAGAAAAATTTCTAAATGTTGCGTTAAACTTTTTCACAGCTAACACCCTCATGTGTAATAAAAAAGTGTAATACAAAAATGTAATAAGTGTAATGAAAAAAGTGTAATATTTTTTTTATTACACTTATGACATTTTTTATTACACTTTTTTATTACACATGAGGGTGTTAGTTGTGAAAAAGTTTAACGAAAAAAAAATTAAAAATTATTAAGTGAAAAAAAATTTGAAAAAAAATTAAAGTTCAACATATGAAAATTAAGAACGAAAAAAAATATTACACTTTTTAATTACACTTATTACATATTTTTATTACCATTTTTTATTACACATGAGGGTGTTAGTTGTGAAAAAGTTTAACGCAACGTTTGGAAATTTTTCAAAAAAAAATGTAAAAAAATTAAGTTGCGTTAAAAAAATTAAGCAAATGTCAACATTTGAAAAATAAGAACGATTTTTTTTTTAAATTACATGAAAAAAAGTGTTAAAAAAAATTAAGTGAAAAAAAGTTAAGGGACTAACAGTGAAAAGTCAACACAAATCACATGGACCATTTCTGTAACTTTTGGAAATGGAAAACGATCAAACATGTCAAATTTCGGTCAATACCCGGTCATATTACGTATATCGTTCAAAATTTGAAAGTTATTTAGCGATTCTAGTAATATATTTAGTAGGTTACGTATTTCGTTATTTTTGGAAAAATATGTTGCGTATATTTAGACATCACCTTAATTAAAAAATCCCATTTATTTTTAAATTGAAATATCTTTTTATCTATTTATTTATTTTATAATATAATTTCACCATATTTTTAAAAATTTTGTGCCCTTTAATTCAACATTCATTTTTATATACTTTTATGAATTTTTAGTTTTTTAAATTTAGTGGGGTTTATTTTATTTTGATTTAAATTTTAATGGGTTTATTTTATTTTTAAATTTTTAGTTTTTTACAACTTTAACCTTAGTTTGAATACAAACTTGATAGGTCAGAGTGTAACATTTGTTCGCCACAAATATAGTTACCGGGTACCCGCCGCCACATTGCGCGGTTACCATTCTAGTAAAACTTTGAGAACAAATAAGAACTAACTGTCTCTTATTAAGATTCAAAATAGCAACTAAAATATAAGCACCTAATAAGTACTTTACGAGTTGAACTTTGTATATCTAGACATCTAGTAATATAGATGTGACGAATATATATTAGCACTAATTATCAATGGGTAAGAAAGTTGCTGCACGCCTGTCATTTGTCAACTTGTCCTTGTATGTCATCCTAATAACTTCCGACGTGATACTAAGAGGGAACGGTGTAACGGCGAACCAATCTCGCCGAGGCTGAGGTGGCCCTTCGCCGCCCCTCGCCACCACACCCCCCTCTTCGCCGGCCAATTCGCCACAAAAGGACTTGAGTCGAACGTTGGAAAAAGTGGGCCCCCCGCCCAAAAAGAACCGTTGCATAACTTATAATTTTTTTTATTATTATTAAAATTATTATTTTTTATCTATATATATCCCATATTTTTTCATTTTAAACACACACAAATACATTCAATCTACATTTTATAAAAATGAGTGACTCAAGCTTTTCCGATTCGTCCGATCTCGACGACATAGCTGAGTACGAAATGATAATGGAGATTAACAACGAAGATCAAGATGAAGTTGAAGCTGTTCGAATGCGTAGATACATCAATCGTGAACGTGATGTCGCTGAAGAACGTTTAATGGCGGATTATTTTGGTCCACACCCAAAATATCCGGCGGAGTATTTTAGAAGACGATATCGCATGAACCGAGAACTATTTTTGGAAATCGTTCAAGGTATTGAAAATTACATTCAAACTGTTAATCCTCTACCCAAGCATTTTCAGTTTTTTACTATTCGATATGATTGCACGGGTTTAAAAAGTTTTAGTGTCATTATGAAATGCACATCCGCCATACGCCAATTGGCGTACGGCACAACACCGGATGCATTAGATGAGTACTTGCAAATGGGGG
>BQNB010004599.1:83883-106816 GCA_026074375.1 Tanacetum coccineum | reverse complement strand
GATCAAGCAAAGAATGCAAGCCGCTCGTGACCAACAAAAGAGTTATGCCGATTTAAAGCGTAAGCCGATGGAGTTTCAAGTTGGGGATAGGATTATGCTCAAGGCTTCACCGTGGAAAGGGGCCGTACATTTTGGCAAACGGGGGAAGTTAAACCCTAGGTATGTTGGACCTTTTAAGGTGCTGGAAAAGAACCCGTAGAGATCATGGATCGAGAAGTCAAATGGTTGAAGCAAAGTCGTATCTCAATTTTCAAGGTTTGACGGAACTCGAGGAGAGGTCCTGAATTCACATGGGAAAGTGAAGACCATCTTTAAAAGAAGTATCTGCATCTCTTCACTAAACCTGTACCTTCGTCAAGTGTCGCGACTTGAGCCTTGGGGACAAAGCTCTTCTAATGGGAGGAGACTGTAACATTTCACATTTTCAGGTCATTTACGACTTCAATTATTCTATTATTTATTTTTAGGCTGTTACACGTTCACTTTTAATTTTTACTGTTAAGCTAAATCGCGTAAACTAAAAATGAGAATTTAACGTAAATAGGCATCAAACAACTAAATGTTTACGTTAAGTAAGTGTTATAAAGTTATTAGGATGATAATTTATAACTTTACACTTTTTATTTTTATTGGTTATGTAAAACGTCTACGTAACGCAATAAAACTATGGTTTTGCATGCATGGAAAACCATAAACCCACCTACACTTCAACAAATACCCACTAATACCCACAATACTAAAAATCTCATAAAACCTTGTCTAATTCAGCCCCTAGACGAAATTTGTACATATATAACACATACACTTCAAATTAAATCCAACAATGCTCCACTAACTTGAATAAACAACTATTGTTGTTAACCAATGGATCAAACAACCACTTTTACCCAAAATGTATTCCTCTTTGAGCTCTCATTCACGGCAAGAACCAAGAGAAGGAGAAGGGACAAGAGCAAGCATGTTAGTAAAGTCACATCACTCTCTTACAAGACAACAACCTTGCACCTACACTTACAAGACCTAAATTATATTTTAAACATTCTTTTTGTCCTCCTTGTTCCCTCTTTTGACTCCATAACCGGTTACAAGCAACAAGACACCAAAACCATTTGTTGGTTTTGCTAATATGATATTCTTGTATGCTTGGCTATAAATAGTAGTCATAAAGTGGAAGCAAACACTCTTATCATTTCTCAAAGCAAGAAAACAAAACAAAAACCCTCTTTGAGCACTCATAGCCCACGGCTCACTACCCACTCACACATATACTTTGTATTTTTGATTTCTAAGTTAGCACAAGTATTCTAAGGTTATTATTAAACATATACAAGGTGTCTTGGAAGCTTGGTTTGGGTTATACAAGGGTTTATACAAGGAAGGTCTCAAATTAGGGTTTTTAAGAAAATTAGGGTTTTCTAAACCTAATTTTCTAATTAGGGTTTTCTTGGTTGGGTTTGATCTTGTTCATCATTCATCCTATCTTCATTAAGGTCTTCTAAGAACCCTAATCTTTTCAATATTTTCATTTCATGTATTATATAATTGTGTATAGTTAAATCATCACCTAGGTTTTCTTTTTAAAGTTTATAAGATAAAATCATATGTGTACATACACGAATTTATTTTATATATGGTTAAGATTATTTTTAAATATGTTAATATGTTTAAAACAAGGATTTACAAGCAATAGATAGTTTATATAATTATTTGTCAAGTATTGATTATTTATTTAATTATAAAGTTTAGATAAGTAAATAAATATGTTGGACAATTTTCTTGGACAATATGGACCTATTATGATGGACACAATGTAGAGGACTTAAATTATATACCATGGTTGTTAATTTATAAATTAGAAGACTTGTGGTAATTTTGTAAAGTTTAAAAGTGTATAAAATAAGTCATTTAACCTTTTAATTGCTATTGTTCATTCGAACTAATTAATACTTTATTTTATATTTTATAAAAATAATACATTTCATAAGGATCGTAAGTATATAAGATACTTGAAAATCCGATAAATAACGAAAGAGTTATGATTTTTACGAGATTATGCGTATAAAAATGTTTTTATAAAACTAAGTTTATAAAAACTATATGATTTCGAATCTGAGATATTTCTTTTATATTTTTTTGTAAAAGTAGATATTGTAAGGATTCTAAAAAGGTAAGAAACTTGAAAAACCAATGGATAATGAATTAGGTATGACTTTTTCATGTTTATGTAATAAAATAAATAAAAGTGACTTTATAAAAGTAATTTTATAAAAACTAATTTTTTTACAGATACATACAGTGGAAAAGGACTATGTTAGATGATAGAAAATTTAATTATGAAGTCGTGGACATAAGAATCACTAAAAACCGAATTAAAACGAATAAGATAGAATATATATACGATTTCAATAATTAAAATTTATAAAAGGTATTTTTATAAATCTACACTTACTGTTACTGTTCATAATAGTAAATATGAATATAATAAATGTAATATTTGATTAGATTTTCAAATACGAATCCATACATGTAAAGTACGATGAAAACGGGATTAAAACGAAGAAGATACGACGTTTTTATTAAAAGTGACATTATGAACATTTTTAACCTTATAAATATTATTTTCTCAAATAATTAAATTATTTATATAATGAAATTATATAAATAATACATCAAGTATTTTTGGCAAATAACGAATTGTTGGATAAGTATATCATTTTTACAATTACAATCATATGGGCATTTATTTTACAAGTACAAATTAAAGTGTTTAATTTTATAAATTAAACAAACACTTTTAGGTGGTGATGTAACTATATAGAATTATATGTGATATTAGTTATTCAAGTACTTAGTACTCATACGACCTATATTTAATTAGGTTGCATTCGGTCAAATCCGTGACGTTTTCATTTACTTGATTTATTTCATTCACTTCCTTTACCGAGGTGAGTTCATAGCCCCATGTTTTACTATATCAATGATTTACAACTTTTGGGGTGAGAAACATGCATTGTTTTACGATTGGACGCAAGTGTACATTTTTACATGATTACGTGTTTGCCTAAGTAGCGATAACCCTCAGAGCCCATTATCATGAACTGTCAATTACTTGGTGTGAGCGCGAATGTTATAAATAGATCTATTTGGGATTGACATCCCCGTTCGGGTGAGTCATGCTCACTGTGCCGGTTTGCCGGACAACGGACGTATACCATGTCGGATTTAGGATGTTGCGGGTTAGAACATCATCACAGGCAATGTTGGCAATTTATGTTGCATTTCATACATGTCGAGCTTCAGTGTCATGAGCTTAGGGAAACATAATTACATTTTGTGATGTTTGCATCTGTTGCATTATCACGGGGAAAATCTTGCGGTCCTACATTACATTTTACATAAACCTATGAATTCACCAACTTTATGTTGACGTTTTAAAGCATGTTTTCTCAGGTCAATGAGGCACGGGGTGCTAAGGATACATTGGGGATACCCTTTTGGGGAGTCATCCATAAAAGATTTGGAGTCATTACATCTTGGGATATTTGTTATGATCTAAAATCTTGTTATTTCAATGTGGAACAATTTAAGCCGTTGTGCTTTGTATTAAACAATTTCAATAAATCCAATGTATCGTATTTCAAACGAATCTTTTAGAGCTCGTTCTCATATCTTGTGCTATTGATCTATGAAGTAATGCTCCCGGACACATTATTCCGCTGCGACCCAATTTGGGGGTGTTACAACGATAATCTACCCCTTTTACCACCACTTTTCAACCGAAACTCCTCAATCTAACCCGAAACCCAACTTCTTCAAAACTCAATGCATGTGGGATTTTATTACATAGAAACGTAGGCCTTAGCACAATGATTAATATTTTGTAACTTAATTATAATGCATGTCGGAAAAATCGAGCGTTTGGTGTATGTGAAGGGGTGGCCGGTCATGGGTTTCAAAAGGGGAGGAGGAAGAGACCAAGTTTTGTAAAAGAAAATAACAAGAGTGTGTGTGTTCTTATATAGAAAATAAGTTTGAAACTTTGACACTTTTAGTCCTTCCTTCCTTCAAGTCCTCCAAATTTAGTACAAAGGTTATTTGCCTCGTTATGTAACAGACCAAAGGCTCAGGATTATTCTCTAGTGACTAAATTTATTTCTGTCACACTTATTTTAGTATAAAACCTTTATAAAATTTTGACTCACGTCAAAATAATGTTTTGACTCGGTTTTGACTAACTTGGGACGAGGGCGATAAAATACAAATTATCATCATACAAATAATAACGAAGCGCGTCAAAATTCCTACGACACTCAAAACGCTTAACGGTCGCGTGGTCAAACGTTGACTCGTGAAACGACAAAAGTAAAAAAAATTCTAAATTCCGTTTGTAATAAAATACGAAAATAACTATTCATGACAAATAAAATTTTTAAATGTCGACGTTCGTTCACGTGAACTTATAGAATAACAATTATGACGTCGAATTCACGATCGTCATACGCGTCGTAAAACTCGGGTTGTTACATTCCACCCACCTTAAGGGAGCGTCATCCCGGTGCTCGTCCTTTCTTGCTCATCTCACTTTCGCTTGCACTGAGACGGTTTCCTCATCATTGAACGGTCTCACGTGCTCGAACGCAAAGATCACGCGTTATAATACTCGTCTTGACGATTTCCAGACGTTCTTATTTGGTGATCCATACCAACAAGATAAAAAAATATATAATTACAATCACTCTTATTACAAGAGACAAAATACGTCACGGAACATATCCGGGAAAACATAAATCGCGTCGTTTTTAAACGAAAGACTTTAAACGAAAGATCAACCCAAATCTTAATTTGGTGATCATTCCAACAAAACAAAGCGCACACCGCTACACAAAACTAAAACATACGTCAACAATCAAAACCAAAATATACATCATCATCCAAAACCAAAACATACATCACCCTCCCGGTCTCATTAAATAATGCACCACCGGTTGCGAAAATAGTCCGGAGTACATATGACCCCATCAATCGCATCATAGCATCATTACACATAACCACATAATCATATAAGCACATATTCGCCTATTCATCATTTTAAAATGACTATATATTTTGACCTAGCTTTACTTAGGCATTTCGTCACACCCGCTTCTAACCAAGCATTGGCGATAATTATCACATATCATGCTTGCTTACTACGAAGCTTTAGTAAAACAATTCATGCTCACTTTCGATGAAGCCTCAGCAATGGCTATGCTCATCACTCGGGCTTACACCCAACCGATCAATTGCTCATTATACCGGGCTTTCCAGATGGCCAAGCTTCTTGGTAATGATCTCGACTTAATCACAGCTAGGTCTTAGCCAATCATAGTCATGCTTGTGGGTTAACATGCCATAATCGACAATGGACTATCAGGCTTGCGTACATCTCAAACCAACCTTCATCTACATTCGGGTAAGCACACTCATTCACTCACGTTCTAAGCCGTATTATAGGCCACACAAAAGCGACATAAGCGCTTATTAACATTCAAAGCACATAGCACATAGGGCACATAAAGCACATTTTTCACATAATTCGGCGACGATAATCTCGCTAGATAACACATTTTGTCAAAAGACAATTCGAAAACAATCAAGAAAACAATTGATCATCATGGGCTCGTTGCTCGTTTGATGAAAAATTAAATACGTTTCTGCACCGTGACTAGCATAGTCGACTCGGTCCAAACGCATCACATCGAATCCTAGATGACTCAACTAATCAAGTCGAGACATTTATGCACATTCCTAATTCAATACCGTTTGACTTAAGGCGTTAGCTACTACGATCGTTCTTCCAAGATGGAAACGAATGTCTCCATTCGGCTAGAGTCTCCAATCTTTTCGCCCTTTTATACGCACACTAAGTCGTTACGTCAAGGAGTAAGGATCACTATAACTAACCTTAAGTCAGGAGTCGCTTAGTGTCTTATTCTAATACTTGACGTTTTTAGGTATATGTACAATTATACTACCACTACTCTCCATTGCGGGAAAAGAAGTCTTCTTCAAGGCCATTGGTGGATATATCATCGGCAGCACACATCTAATGTAGGAGAAGTCTTATCCATTTCTCACTTTCAACCTTCTTCACTTTGGGAACCTTATGACCCCGAGAAGATCCCTTCTCAGTTTCAGTATCCGGTTTCTTGGTACTCCACCATTCATCAAATTTTCTCATGACTTTCGGGTATGTCTATGTGTCCATGCTCAATGGCACTCTATACCTTTACTAATCCTCAAGAAATTGTCGTTACACGACATACAACATCCAATATCCACTTCCGACTACCGGTCTATATCACTAGGACCTAGACCTTATTACATTTCTAGACACATTCATTCCGGACAAATAGTGTCGGTATTTTCTCTCCGGAATGACTCGGTCAAAACGACTAACTTGAGACTCTCTCCATGTAGTTAGTTCAAAACGAAAATTATTTGCATAAGAATCCACTGTATGGGTAAAAATACTTTTCTCTTTCGAGAAATCCATCCCGAACCATCTTTCCAAAATCTGACATTTTAAAGGTGACGATTTATCCGACATAACATGGTTCTTCCTGAGTTATGCATAGTTGATCAAGTTATGCATAATTGAGGACCAAACGATGACATGTCCTTCTTCGTCAAAACAATTTATTACTACACGCTACACGCGTAGGTCATTTTCTTTAACATATGCATACTCGTTTACATCATGCTAAAAGAAAAAAAGAAAAAGAAAAGCGAATATTTTTTTAAAGAAAAATTCATTTGACACCGTAAGATCAGTTTATGAAATTTGAAAACACATTTTTCCCACTGTTTACACAAATGGTTCTTACAACAAAAATTAGTACAATTCGCGCAACGACATTCGTTCAACACACGAATTTGTTATCGCGATCCACAGTTTTAAAATTATCATCAATTTACAAGACATCATTTATATAGTTTGGTCAACAGTCATAGAAAGTATCAACAATACCCACTCATGGACTATGCAAACAAGTAACATACACATGCGAAAAATTCGCCAATCGAAGCCACCCAACACTCGGGGTCAAATCAATCTCATACAAGCCGAGTGCCTCGGGGGCAATCATGACCTCCGAGCTTCACTCATAGTACAACATACACAATGAAACTTCCTCATAATCATAACCGAGAACAATTACAAAAATCGTAATAACAACGCCGAAAATAACATACATACATACAAATTTTCCCAAAAAAGGGATACATCATTGGCTTTCAAAGCTAGTACATCCAACCGTAACGGTTCTAAGTTTCCAATACATAAACTACATATACATGAACTCTCCTAGAGTTTTAAATCAAAAGAAATAGCTAAATAGTGCACAATCACCACGCCGGTGATAAGATAAAACTCTGAGGCAACAATAACCTCAATCCAATAAACCTAAATCTTGAAATCCTCCTACTTACTAGTCCGTGGACGATAAAAGTATGAGGTTTTCATCTACGGAAAGAATTTTGAGTCTAATTTCCAGAAACATAGGGCCCTCTGCCCAGAAAGTTTTGGATCCAAGGTGAAATTATGATTTTACCCCTATTTATCAAGCCGCCACTTTCCAAAATTTTATCGCTCCACTAAACTGAGTGTATCTCCTAAATTTGTTCAATATCTAGAACTTACAGTTTACATATTTAGGTATTGCTATATAAGTTTTTGAACTTATTACTCATTCAAATTTTGGTCTCAATTTTTGACTAGTTTTACCATTTCGGCGATATCTCATTCGTCGGGCATCGATATGACTCCATCTGAACTCCTACATGTATTTAAGAGGTTTCTCTACCTCCTAGTCTAATTTCCCAGGTCTTCATAGACCAAAAATATTTTGAAACGTATCCAACAAGCTGCTATCCCAAAGCAATCCCCAAAGAAATTTTGATAAATTTTTATAGTTTGCGAAAATAAGCGTAATTTGAAATTTATGGATGCTTTTGATGTGAAACTAATTGGAGGTGATAGCCTTAAGAGCCTTCTAAAGGTACCTAAATTTTCTTTTGAAAGGTTATTACAAAAATATGGAGTTATACTCCTTTTCCCAATGGTATACCAGATTTGAATAGTTTTAGAAAAACGACGATATCTCACTCATCCGGAAGAGTTAAAATTATATCCAACTCATCACATGTACCTTAAACATGTACCAACATCTCAATTGGCTTTACCAAGTGCCGTAAGACAAAAATAATTCACAATCAACCTAACAACCTACTGGTTACAAACTGCCGTAAAATCCATTTCAAAATCCAACCAAACACCATTTTAATTCCTCCAGATGCCAATACAAAGCCATACCCAATGACTTAACACTCTTTCAAACACAAAAACTCATAGATTTCCAGACTCAAACATTTCATGACTTACTAAGTAGAGGTCGATACGAGAGAATCGGAACACAACGCCAACTTTATTCGAAAGTTCCAAAAATAGCCGTTTCCAAACGACACGTTACATGAGAATAAGTTAATAGTCATTTTCCAAAACAATGAGGGTTCATGGGATGACATATAAAAGTCACACTCCTATCAACTGGAAATTTTCAAAACAATAGGTTATGAAACAACATATGCGATTCAAAAGCAATAGGAAAATATTCGAACTCAGAGTCGAACAATAAATCACCCAATGGGATCGACAAACTACGATAAATAAACATCAACAAAGGATGAAAAGTAAAGTCACGAAAAAGTTTCAAAGGTAATCATATAACAACAATGTTTTCATCATGTATCAAAATGATTTTATCATATCGCATCGAAATGTTTAAAGAAATTAAACTCTTTGCAAGAAGCGAATAGCAAGGTATATATGATCGTACACCATAGAACGGATGCCACATATATATATATATATATATATATATATATATATATATATATATATATATACGTACACGTATATAATACTTATATCAAGTGTCACCCATTTGTCACACACATAATATGCAATCAAAGCATCACATAAGGCTTCTAAGGATCGAGAACAATACGCACGCAGATATCGAACAACGGCGAAAGACTCGTAAAACTTTTCCAAAAATAGTTGTAGTCCAAGTTTTTGTAAAACAACTTAGTTCGATATAACTCGTGCTCTGATACCACTCTGTAACACCCCCAAAGTACGATACACAGCGGAATACAACATTTGGGGTGCTACTTCATAATTCATGTACACGAGTCCCAGTAAACGTTCAAAGATATGTTTGTAAAACACAATTTATTTTATTTAAAAGAAGAACATCAGAGTTACAAGGTCCAAATACCAACGTAGAAATTTAATTCTAAAAGTCACAACACGACTTGGTTTCTAAAAACATTGTTTTAATTTATGACACTACTTTACCGAGACACCGTCCATGATATCCGCGTTTCGTCCCATCCAAGCCATCAACAACACCTAACCTGGGATACATGCTTAAAAACGTCAACAAAATGTTGAGTGAATTCATATAGTTTACAAATAATAGTTAGAACGCATATTTGGTTCAACAAAACACTATAACATTGCTTATATGGCAAGTTACATAATGATTTCCAACTAAATGAGCCCGTGTACCGAAACTTAACACATTCATCCCATAGGATAAAATAATGACCAGGAAGTATACCACTTCCCCTAATACTAACTACAAAATGTTCGTTACAAGGTGCTCACAAACGGATTCAAACCTCGGACAAGGTTGTCAAACCCAATAGATCTATTTAATGCATTAGCGTTTATCAACAACTAGGCAACTAATGGTCACACAGTAAAAGGCATATACTCAATAGTAAATGGAATCATATCACGTATCAAAAACACATTGCGTTCATTTTTCAAAACAAGCATTATCCCCCTCGATAAAACATTCAAAACACTTAAAAGCGAGGCTATGAACTCACCTATATCTAAGCCGAAGATCAAATAACCGAAACAATCCAAAGACGTCTCAACACGAACTCAACCATGACCTATAATTTATGTCGCTCAATTATTATATCAAAAAGTACGATCAACGATGCGTACATTGTATCGACAAAATCACATAAGCTATATATATATATATATATAAATTTTCGAAATTATTTTTTTTCTAATTTTTGAATTTTTTTTAAGAAGGAAAGAAGACATCTTAGCCATCCATTAGTCCCTCCTTTTTTAAATCTAATGGCTTAGATTAGATTAAAATTTACACTAATTTTACACTAAACAAAAACAAAAGGACCTTTTTGTAATTTCGCATCCAAAAGTCATAGGGGTCTGATGAAAATTCCCTCATTTCTTACATACCAAAAAAATCAACTTTATTTCTCTCTCTCTCTCTCATTAGTCATTCCGTCTACTTCACACACACTAAAACACACACTAACACACACCCACGAAACACAATACCTAATCTTCGGCGTTTTGGATCATCTTGCCAGAGGACTGATGTGCAACGTATTCTAACGGATCCAATTGATGTTTTTCTAGATCTAATCTGATATAAATTATATCTTTTTTTAACAATCTTTTGATGATGCATCCGTGTGTTAATCAACCTTTAATCAAAAATCTTTTGAAACGGTGTGCTAATGTGGATTCGGATGCTAAGGTACTTATTTTCAACTAATTAATAATATTACTGTTTGTAATTATAAAGTATGTGTTTGTACTGTGTATTTATTTTGTCACATGTGAAGATGCTATATGATGCTCTATGTAATTGATTGTTTTAGATATATTACCTTTGTGTCTCGATTTTAGTTGAAATTAAGCGTCGGTTTAGTGTTTTGATCTTAATCTCCGGCGTTGACTGTTGCGTCTGGTTAGGCGATATTAATGTTTAATAGACGATTATGTAAGTTTAGTAAGAATATATTCGCCCGTGAAAAAGGAATGAAGCTTTGATGTTACTAGCGGATTTTGTATACTAGAAGTGCAAAAATAGGAGATGTGTTTAATAGACGATTATTTTTCGTTTACTAAGAATATCTTCACGCGTGAAAATTATTAGCAAGGAATATCTTCACTTGTGAAAATTATCAGTAAGGAATATCTTCACTTGTGAAAATAATCAGCAAGGAATATCTTCACGTGTGAAAATTATTAGCAAGGAATGAAACTTGGATGTTAGTAACAGATTTTTTATACTAGAAGTGCAAAAATAGGAGATATTTTTGTTTAATAGATGATTGAGTTTAATAAGAATATCTTCACATGTGAAAATTATCAACAAGGAATGAAACTTTAATGTTACTAGCGGACTCTTTCTCGTAGCACTTCCTCTTTTTAAGTACTCTATCATCTATGTAACAGATATGGCTCAAAGGAAAGATAAATGTTCCATCCACATATCTGTTTTATGTTTTTTTATCATCTTTAATTTCTTGACATTGCTCAAAGGAAAAATAAGCTACGAGAAAGAATAAACAAATATGGCTTCCTATTGAGTACTCTTGTTGTGGTTCTTGTATTTATAGTGTTTTTGTTGATAACACATCCTACACCTTTTGTAGTCGCTAGTTACCTATTATTAACTACTGTTTTCGTTTTATGGTCTTGTGGGTTGTGTTCTCTTTTCGTAGTATGGCAAAACTGAATAGGTAAGTCAATTAACTTATTTAGAATCAGTATAACTTATACTGATTCTAGATAAGTTAATTGCCTTACCTATTCAGTTTTGCCATAAAGATCTGTGGTTGGAACCATATCATGCTGTTGATCTGTGGTTGGAACCATATCGTGTATAAGTCCATCAAGCCTAAAGATCTGTGGTTGGAACCATATCATGCTGTTGCTTTAACCTGCAACCTTGTGTTGTGAACGTGTTTGGAAGCCTAGTGGTGAGTGGTAACTACGGCCTCTTATACACTTATGAGTTATACTTAGAGTCGAGGGGTACTTAAAGGATGCCAGGATGTGCTTTTTTGAATCAGATAAGTACAACTTTAAGAAATCTGATTTACATTGTAGTTAAGTAAGGGGTGTTTGGATGTGCATATGGAAAGTGATTATGCGACAGATGATGGTATACAAGTAATTTTACTCTACCCATGAATGTCAATCTTGTTGAAGCTATTATAAAAATGAACATTTTACGTTGCAACTAGTATCAAAATGAATATTGAAATATTATGTGACTGCTAAATTGTAAGATAACCATAAAATGCATTAGGTTAACCAAACACTAGAAATGCTCGTATGATGGAATTACTACTGATTAAACTGATAAGTTGTGGAGACTGATTGTTGCCACTTTCCAATGCGGATTAATGTTAACGCTATGTAGACCAACTACCATTGTAGAACTTTTTGGAAAAACGTAGAACACGAGTTAAGAATGCAAAGATGTGGTGACAAATATCTTGCTTTCTGTTTAAAACTCGAATAAAAGAATGAGTCAAAGTAGCGTGAGGGTCAAAATGATCACACACATATTTTTTGTTTTTCTGGTAAATGAAATTACAAGCTTGGTGAAAAAAATTTCTACAAATCCGTCTAATTGTTAACGTCTACAGTGGGTTAGATTCACCACAAGAGAGTAATAATACAGAACAAATACAAAGAAAATCTTGTTGGAATATTGCATGAAACTGGCTCGAAAGAGGTTGTCATCGTGTGTCATGGATATAGATCCTGCAAGGTAGGTCATTTGTGATTTGTGATATCTATTCTTTGACATGGCAAACAAGAAGTTCAGCCTGTGTGTATGTTTGTGAAAAGATGGTTTTGTAATTTTATGTCTTTGTTATATAGGACAGAATTCCTATGGTGAATCTTGCTATTGCTTTTGCAAATAAAGGAATTAGTGCCTTTCGCTTCGACTTTACTGGCAATGGGTAATCTTGTATGCTAGTAAAGTTTGTCCAATAAAATTTTTAGAATATATCATTTAACTTTGTTATTAGGATTTTAACATGTTGATGATAACTTACTTTGTTAAATCTATCAGTGATAGCGGAGGTTCATTTCAATATGGGAATAACTACAGAGAAGTTGATGATTTGCGGTCGGTGATGCAATGTTTTGAGCAAGAAAAACGGTTTGTCACTGCAATTATTGGGTACAGCAAAGGTCTGTTTTTTTTCTCAGAATCTAGTTTAATTTTGTATTTGGAAAATACTATTTTCTTTTGTATATAAAAAGCTGTTATATTGAATTATTGATCAGAAAGATATTTGTAGGAGGAAATGTGGTGCTTTTTTATGCTTTGAGGTTTAAAGATGTTAATAATGTGGTCAACATTTCTGGTCGATTTGATCTGAGAAGAGGTATTGAGGGTCATTTGGGTAAAGATTACTTGAAGAGAATGAAACAATATGGATTCATTGATGTTGCCAATAGAAAGGGTAAGCTTTATGGTTTGTGGGTTCATCTTGTTGCTTAAGGATAGCATGTGTGCGTGTGCATTATCTTATATTATAAGTGGCAAGATGGGCCGGTCAGGGGTGGTAACTCGTTGAAACGAGTTTAGTTATAAATTGTTTTTCTATAGCTAATATTTTTTTTAGTTTTTTTTATATATGATTAATCAAAATTTAAGAACAATGCGTTTCCAACGGTACAAGTTTAGGCCAGTTTTCATTTGACCCATATGAGAAAAAAAATATAACCCAAATAGACCCATTCATAAGCAACTTGGTCGAAATTGACACCTCATTTTTTTTACACTTTGGATCTTATATGAACTTGTCACCAACTCACCAATATCAGGGGATATAGAGTATCGTGTAACTGAAGAAAGTTTGATGATCGTCTAATAACAAACACAGGTGCAACATACCAGCTGATTCCTCAAACCCGCAGGTACTTAACTCGTATCAGATTGTGTTGGTTCTTTTTGTCAATTCGTATTTATACTTGCATAAATTGTCAATCGTTGGTGCATTTAAGTCATAGTGCTAATTTTGTAAATAATTAACGGGTTAGTTTTTTTAGATGATTTCTCACATTTCGTAAAGTGACATCAGGGATTGTCAACTATTTAATTGTTGTTATTCTACTTCAGTTTTGTAATTTAAGTGATTATTGAGTTTCATTAGGTTTTACTGAAATTTGATTAATTATTAGTGTTGTGTTTATGGATGAAGGTGTGGTGAAAGGGAATTCGTAATAAATATAGTTGCGTTAAGCTCGGTTATCGCTAAAAGTGTGGATAGTAAGTTGTGCGCATTACTGATACTTATAAAAGTGTATGCTTCTCTAGTTGTTGTGTCGTATACTTTCTAGGATAGGAGTTTTAGATGTTAAATTTTAGATTCTGTGAACGTGTTAATTTGGATTGAAATCAGTTAAAGTTGTTAGGGAGCTATTTGACTGAAATCGGTTAAAAGTGTAGTGATGCGTAAGTTTGTAAATAGTTTAGCGGTGTTGAGTGGTTTCCTGGTCGCGAATAGTAAATATTTATGTGTAACTGAAAACCGTAGTGTCTCGCTTTTGTGCTGGTAGGAAGTATCTTTGAAGGTCTGAATTGATTCTGCAGGCGCAGTCAAGAACTTATGAGAGATTAGCACTCCTTCAAGTGGTTCTAAGGACCTTGTCTTCTCACCCAGTATCCACAACCATTTCTTGTACAATGCAAAGCTTGTTTGTGGAAACAACATTGGTCTTACTGGAGAAACCTACAATATAATGCCATTCGATTTGCCATCACTGTCCTCACTGCTGCTATACTTGGTGTTGTTTCCTTCAGAAAGGGTAAAAGATGTAAAGTTTTTAACACTATTGTTATTTTTGAAAAGTTTGCGTTAAAAGACCAGTGTTGTGTTGTGTTTTATTTTAACTTAACTTGACTGTGATTTGATGCATCCAGAGTAAAACTAGAAGATCTGCTAAGCAAGTTAGGAACTTTTCACTCTGTCGTTGTCTTCCTTGGGGCACTGAATCAGAATGCAGTGCATCCTCTTGTTGCTCTTGAGAATACAGTTTTTTTACCGTGAAAGGGCTGCTGGGATGTATTTATTACTTCCATATGCTCTTGCTCAGGTAACAGGCATAACCAAAATTAGGTGGGTCTGGCATCTGGGTATCTATATTATAATGGATTCGGATAAAAAAAACAGCTACTTACTAACACAAGTCTAAACGGGTTAGTCAGGTTGGGTTGACGAGTCATCACTTTTTGTCTAATTTGAATTTTGCAAATATTTGATGGTTTAAGTGCAATTAAGAGTTAATAAATCATCTTATGCATGGTATATCTTTAAAAAGATATCTTGCGGTTATCATGGCATATACAACTGCTACTGAAAATACCTTTTAGATATAACTATGCTCTTCTAACTACGATGTTCATATTGTTCAGGTGATCATTGAGTCAATTTCTGTTTCAGTTTAGCTTTGATAAAAATCAGGCCTTTATCATTGATACCTTAAAGTTAGGTTGTTGAATGGATTTAGTTCAGTGAGTTTCAATGGTTCCATGTATTGATCAAACTGTAGAAAAACTTTACCCACCATCCAACTTTACAGAGCCTATGACAAGAACCCAAAGAAAGATTGAATCAAGCCTCTAATGATATTTACATATGTATTTGGTGCATCGGAGGCCATTTGCATTATATACTCTTTAGCAAAAAATTAAGATTGCTTCCAGGCTGCTACAAGATTTCAAGATGTGCAACATCTGGGATCTGATTTTATAAACCAGTACCTTAATTAATGAACTAATATCACTTCAAAAATGCTCTAGTATTCTAAATTATTTTACTTGTTGTGGGGTTGCTCATCCTTGGGTAGCTGTTATTATTCATGTTGTTTCTAGTCTTCAGGTTAGATGCACGTTTGCATTTGGGTGATCTTTTCTTGAAGCAATGTATTTAAGTTATGAAGCCTCGATTCAGTAATTTAGTCAGTTTGAGTCTGTATAGAAGTTGATCTACTTTGTTTTTCGATAGTCTAACTGTTTTGGTCAAAAGTCAGGGGAAAGTGCTGGTGTAGATAGCATCATATTTACAAAAACATGGGTTGATAGTGCTGGTAGTGAAGGGTTAAAAGACCATAGCGTCATTGATCGATGGCAGTCTCAAACGGCTGCTGCTGATTCTGACTTCTTTAATCGGTTGCATGTAAGGGACGAAGATGATTCAAATATTAAGTTAAAACAGTCAATTCGCTGGCATGATAGCCTAGCGATTGAGAGCTCAGCATCTTAAGTTAATGTGAACAGGGAGTTGGTCGATAGCCAAACTGGAGGAGTAGACAATATCAAACAATCTGTTGTTGATTATGTGGTATCTCTTCTTATGCCTCTTTATAAACCAAGAAAATTTGATAAAGAAAGTTACAAGTAGATAATGAAAAAGACAGCCACAAGGACCATATCTCTTTCTATTATACTCTTTTTTATAATGACGGTGTCTTATCAATTTCAGGTCACGGAGCAGACAAAGCGATGGCCGTATTTGAGTTTCTTGATTTTAAGCGCAAAAACAAGGTTTTCTTTTAATTGTTGTTTGGTTAACCTGATCTGGTTTATATTTGTCGAAGATATAGTCATATATTTAGTGTCCTAGAGTTATTTGGTGTCCTAAAGTGCAATTTGAATGTTTGAATTGCAAAATGCCACTTATAGTGTGGCTTGTTTCACCCATTACAGCCACACCTTTTAGTTTCATACTTTCTTAAGGAATGGCAATCTAAACATGTTTATATGTTTATGTGAATATGGGTTGATTTGGGGGGGGGCCCCAATTTATTTACATTGATAACGGGTATTGTGGCTAATTTAACCGCTTACCTAGGAAGGGAAACTGGTCAAAAACATGTTTGAACTGGTTATAAGTAGCCCAGCAACATTGATAATTATGTATTCTATAAACATCCTAAATTTGTTCTAATTTATATAGAAAGTTTAGATAAGTGACAAAAAATAATGTGTTAGCTAAAGAAAGCCTTGCTCTTTTTTGTGGGTTTCCTAGCTGTTTTTGGGACCTGTTACTCAAATCCTCTTTCCCATCTCTAGTCGGCTAAAGAATACTGTCTTCATATTGTATTTTTTTAAATAAGTGTCGGTCAATATGTTTTTACATTCTTCATGCAGATAACGAGCAATCTTGTGGACAGATTAATTGAGAGGCACATGGCTATAAACACAGACACCAAATCCGGAGGTTCGTGAAGATCATCATCTCATATCTCTTGATTCACTTCAGCCTTTCGTTGGATTCAGACTGCTCATATGCGTCCAAGGATTCACAAAAAGAAACGAGGAACACAAGAGATATGTTATGTGTAGGCTCATATCTCTTGATTCACTTGAGCCTTTCGTTGAATTCAGACTCTTCATATGCGTCTAAGGATTCACAAAAAGAAACGAGGGACGCAAGAGATATGTTATCTGTAGCCATCTAGTATCCATTGCAACTAGTTATAAAAAAATAAGTATAGAGACCATCTATTATGAAAGACTTCTGTTACTTTTGGTATGGGTTATTTACAATTAAAAATTGTAATTTAGTTAGGAAGTGAATACCCATTTCTGTCTTTCACAGAACAAGTAGGGAAATTTTTCTCTATATCTTTCTTGGAAATCTGTACAAGTTAGATTGACCATGTGGCAAACAAGATTATACCAGACAATTTTCTCTGATTTTTTTCCCTTTTTCATTTCTTGATTTTTGTTCATTTATCTTCTTTTAACTAACTGTGAATACCAGCTTTCTTTTGTTGGGGGTTTGTAAAAACATTGAGACTTGAAACTTTATAGGTTTCCTGTCTCTTCTATTGTTGTTTTCTATTCTTTCTGCAGATAAGTATTGGTGTCGAGTACCAAGAAGCTATTCTCGGCTGTCAGGAAGTTACTCTAGGGTCATCGTCTTGAAGTTCTGATCTTACTAGCGTATTCATATACTAGAAGTGCAAAAATAGGGGATATTGATGTTTAATAGATGATTATTTAAGTTTTATAAAAATATCTTAACCCGTGCAAATTATGAGCAAAGATTAAAGTTTTGATCTTACTAGTGTATTTTTTATACTCGAAGTAAAAAAACATGAGATATTGATGTTTAGTAGCTGATTATTTAAGTTTTGTAAGAATATCTTCACGTGTGCAAATTATGAGTAAGGATTGAAACTTTCCTCTTACTAGCGTATTTTTTATATTAGAAGTGCAAAATAGAAGATATTGATGTTCAATAGACAATTATTTAAGTTTTGTAAGAATATATTCACTCGTGCAAATTATAAGCAAATATTGTAGCTTTGATCTCACTAACATATTTTTTATACTAGAAGTGCAAAAATAAGATATTCATATTTAATAGACGATTATTTATGTTTTGTAAGAATATATTCACATGTGTAAATTATGAGCGATGATTGAGGTTTTGGTCTTGCTAACATTTATATTAAACGTGCAAAAATATGAGATATTGATATTTAATAAATGATTATTTATGTTTTGAAAGAATGTCTTCACATGTGCAAATTATGAGCAAAAATTGAAGATTTCATCTTACGAGTGTAATTTATATACTAGAAGTGCAAAAGTATGATATATTGATATGTTATAGACAATTATTTAAGTTTTGTAAAAATATCTTCACGCGTGCAAATTATGATAAAATGTTGAAAGATTGCTCTTACTAGCGTATTTTTTATACTAGAAGTGAAAAATTATAAGATATTCATGTCAATAATCAGTTATTTAAATTTAGTAAGAATATCTTCACGCTTGCAAATTATGAGTGATAATAGAAGCTTTGATCTTACTAGCGTATTTTTTATACTATAAGTGTAAAAATATGGCATATTGATATTTAATATACAATTATTTAAGTTATGTAAGAATATATTCATGCGTGAAAATTATGAGTATCTTACTAGCGTATTTTTTATAGTAGAAGTGCAAAAATACGATATATTGATGTTTAATAAACTATGATTTAAGTTTTGTGAGAATATCTTCACTCGTGCAAATTATAAGCAAATATTTAAGCTTTGATCGTACTAGCATATTTTTTATATTAAGAGTGTATAAATATGAGAGATTCATGTTTAATAGATGATTATTTAAGTTTTGTAATAGTATCTTCACACGGGCAAACTATGAGCGATGATTGAGGCTTTGATCTTACTAGCGCACTTTTTATATTAGACGTGCAAAAATATAAGATATTGATATCTAATGGACGATTATTTGTGTTTTGTAAGAATATCTTCTCAAGTGCAAATTATGAGCAAGGATTGTAGGTTTCATCTTACCAGTGTATTTTATATACTAGAAGTTGCAAAAGTATGATATATTGATATTTAATAGAAGATTGTTTAAGTTTTGTAAAAATATCTTCACGTGTGCAAATTATGAGAAAAGGTTGAAACATTGCTCTTATTAGCGTATTTTTTACACTAGAAGTGCAAAATTATGAGATATTCATGTTCAGTAGACGATTATTTAAATTTTGTAAGAATATCTTCACGCATGCAAATTATGAGTGATAATATAAGCTTTGATCTTACTAGCGTATTTTTTATATTAGAAGTGCAAAAAATATAAGATATTCATGTTTAATAGAAGATTATTTATGTTTTATAGGAATATCTTCACATGTGCAACTTGTGATCGATGATTGAGGGTTTTAGCTTACTAGCGTATTTTTTATATTAGAAGTGAAAAAATATGAGATATGATATCTAATAGACGATTATTTAAGTTTTGTAAGAATATCTTCACACGTGCAAATTATAAGCAAGGAATGAAGATTTGATTTTATAGGAGTATTTTTTTATTATAAAAGTGTAAAAATATGAGATATTAATGTTTGATAGACGATTATTTAAGTTTTGTAAGAATATCTTTATATGTACAAATTATGAGCAAGGATTGAAATATTGCTCTTACTAGCGTATTTCTTATACTAGAAGTGCAAAATTAGAAGATATTCATGTTCGGTAGACTATTATTTAAATTTTGTAAGAATATCTTCACGCATGCAAATAATGAGTGATGATTGAAGCTTTAATTTTTCTGACGTATTTTTTATACTATAAATGTAAAAATATGACATATTGATATTTAATATACGATTATTTAAGTTTTGTAAGAATATATTCACGCGTGAAAATTATGAGTATCTTACTAGCGTATTTTTTATAGTAGAAGTGCAAAAATACGATTTATTGATGTTTAATAAACAATTATTTAAATTTTGTGAGAATATTTTCACTCGTGCAAATTATAAGCAAATATTGAAGCTTTGATCGTACTAGCGTATTTTTTATATTAAAAGTGTATAAATATGAGAGATTCGTGTTTAATAGACGATTATTTAAGTTTTATAATAATATCTTCACTCGTGCATGATTGAGGCTTTGATCTTACTAGCGCACTTTTTATATTAGACGTGCAAAATTATGAGATATTGATATCTAATGGACGATTATTTATGTTTTGTAAGAATATCTTCACTCGTGCAAATTATGAGCAAGGATTATAGGTTTCATCTTACTAGTGTATTTTATATACTAGAAGTTGCAAAAGTATGATATATTGATATTTAATAGAAGATTGTTTAAGTTTTGTAAAAATATCTTCACGTGTGCTAATTATGAGAAAAGGTTGAAACATTGCTCTTATTAGTGTATTTTTTACACTAGAAGTGCAAAATTATGAGATATTCATGTTCAGTAGACGATTATTTAAATTTTGTAAGAATATCTTCACTCATGCAAATTATGAGTGTTAATAGAAGCTTGGATCTTACTCACGTATTTTTTATACTATATGTGTAAAAATATTAGATATTGATGTTTAATAGACGATTATTTAAGTTTTGTAAGAATATATTCACGCGTGCAAGTTATGAGTAAGGATTGAAGCTTTGATCTTGCTAGCGGTTTTTTTATATTAGAAGTACAAACGTAGGAGATGGTGATGTTTAATACACAATTATTTAAGTTTTGTAAGAATATCTTCACGCGTGCCAATTATGAGTAAAGTTTGAAACTATTATCTTACTAGTGTATTTTCTATATTAGAAGTGCAAAAATAGGAGATATTGATGTCTAATAGACAATTATTTATGTTTTGGAGAAATATCTTCACTCGTGCAAATTATAAGCAAATATTAAAACTTTAATAATACTAGCGTATTTTTTATATTAGAAGTGAAAAAAATATCAAATATTCATGTTTATTAGACGATTATTTAAGTTTTGTAGGAATATCTTCACACGTGCAACTTATGAGCGATGATTGAGCCTTTTATCTTGCTAGCGTATTTTTTATATTAGAAGTGAAAAAATATGAGATATTGATATCTAATAGACGATTATTTAAGTTGTGTAAGAATATCTTCACGCGTGTAAATTATGAGCAAAAATTAAAGCTTTTATCTTACAAGCATATTATTTATACTAGAAGTACAAAAATATGAGATATTGATGTTTAATCGACTATTATTTAAGTTTTATCAAAATGTATCTTCACATGTGCAAATTATGAGCAAGGATTGAAGATTTTATCTTACTAGTGTATTTTTTATACTAGAAGTGTAAAATTATAAGATATTGATATTTAATACACGATTATTTAAATTTCGTAAAATTATCTTCACGCGTGTAAATTATGAGAAAGGAATGAAGCATTGCTCTTACTAACGTATTTTTATACTAGAAATGAAAAAAATATGAGATATTCATGTTTACTATACGATTACTTAAGTTTTGTAAGAATGCATCTTCACATGTGCAAATTGTGAGCAAAGATTGAAGATTGTATCTTACAAGTGTATTTTTTATACTAGAAGTGCAAAATTATAAGACATTGATATTTAATACACGATTATTTAAGTTTCGTAAAATTTTCTTCACGCGTGCAAATTATGAGCAAGGATTGAAACGTTGCTCTAACTAGCGTATTTCTTTATATTATAAGTGCAAAAATATGAGATATTGATTTGACTAGACGATTATTTAAGTTTTGTAAGAATTATCTTCACATGTGCAAATTATGAGCAACGATTGAAGATTTTATCTTACTAATGTATTTTTTATACTAGAAGTGCAAAATTATAAGATATTGATATTTTAACGCATGCAAATTATGAGCAAGGATTGAAGCATTGCTCCTACTAGCGTATTCTTTATACTAGAAGTGCAAAAATATGAGATAATGTTGTTCACTAGACGATTATTTAAGTTTTATAAAAATGTATCTTCACATGTGCAAATTATGAGGAAGGATTGACGAATTTCTCTTACTAGTGTATTTATATACTTTTTTCTTCTTGTGCGAATAAACTTTCTTTACTACACGTACATTTATATAGAACGTGAATACATTTTCTTCATCATCAATACATTTACACCTGTAAGTGGCATATATATTTGTTTCTTCGAGTGTGGATAAACATTTTTTACAAGTTAACACACGTAGATTTATATTTTTTTGTCTTCGCGTGTGACTTAACTTTCTTACCTAGTAAATACACATACATTTATATATTTTTTTTCTTCGCGGATAAATTGTATTTACAAGAAAATACATATACATGAGCATTCTTTTTTTGTGTATGAATAATGTTCAATTACCTATAGGAGCTATTGTTAAAGCATCAACCACTGAAAAAATATATTAAGTTGTTAATTTCGAGAGCATCAATCTGTACATTGGAGCCCCACGTCCCAGAACGTGTTGTTCTCAATCTGACTTAACTCCAAAAAGGTTTTCCACGAATCATTCTTCTTGGTGATCAGTGGTAAACTTCACATTGCCATAATTAGAGATTGTTGTTTCATTCTCAATGAAACAGCTTCTATATCAGTTTGAAGAAACACCTGTTTCAACAACACATATCAACACGACCACAAAATTAGCGGTTCAAAACATTATCGATAATTCATGTCATATAATTTAACCATGAGAGTTCGCAGCTGATATTATGTTTGACGTCTAGTAAGCAAGATCACATA